>VUQI01044115.1:6526-29867 GCA_015106735.1 Paratilapia polleni | reverse complement strand
CTACCCCCCCCCCCATTCGTTCGCCTCTTCTCCAACCTTCTCTCACTTCTTTCTTTCTCTCCACAACATAGACCCCCACCCAGAAGAAGAAGAAGAAGAAGAAATCGCCAGCTTTCAGCACACTCTACCACCCTATCTCTCTGTATACAGGACCCTGTCGGCCCGTTTCCTCTGTCAAACACCCCCAGCCTCCCCTCCTTTTTTCCCTTTTTGTTTGCTTTACTGTAATCATTTTGCTGGCCCAGAAACGTGTGGGTGTGCTGGCAGTGGTACAAAAAAACGAGAGGCAGAGAGAAAGAGAAGTTACATGGGAACTGAGTTAAGGTTGAATATTTATTAGAAGAAGCCATCTGGCGTCGCAATGTCTGTACAAAGAGGGCTTGCTCTCTTCTTGTAATAGTCCTCCTCCTTCTCCTTCCCTGACTTTATCTCTCTCATTCTCTCTCCCATTTTCTTCATTTCCCCCAGTGTCTCAGAGAAAATATTCAGCTCCAACCACATGCTCGCAGAGCCTTTCACATAATCACAGCATTATACCATTTCAAAGAGTCGCTAATCAAAGGAAAGAGCACAGAGATATTTTACCCTAAATGGTTTACTTTGCTGCTCAGAGGGGGCTTTCTGCGATTGTGACATGTAGTCATCACACACCTCGTGTTTGTTGCAGCCACTTCACGGGACTCCGAGTTGTTTTTCTACTCAAATGTATTAAATTTCTAATCTGAAGTGACCCTTCACCTGAGACAGATGACATATTCATATGAGGGTAAAAAGATGGCATCTGCTGAACACATCCATGTTTGTATGCGCTTTTTACAGCATCTACATGAATGCATGTGTGTGTGTGTGTGTAGGTTTGCATGCCTAAACACATGCAAACAAGCGGTATCTCTCCGTGTACACACACCGACTTCCTGGTTGAAGTTGCAGTTGGAGTCCAGAGGGAACGTCAGGACGGAGCGCCCGCATTTCACCCAGCAAATCCCAGAGGAATGTTTGGAGTTCCCGCAAGAATGAAGCCGCCGCCTCTCAGGGAATTCTCTGTGGAAATACATCAGCATGCAGTAGTACGCATTCCTCTAAAAGTGTATCTGTGCTGCGCTCTGTGTAGCTCAGCAGTCATTTGCTCAGAAGGTTTTTACATTAAAATAATAATACACTGCAAAATCTACAGCACAGGTACATACATATGGAGGACCAAACCTTCCAAAAAAAAAATAAATAAAAATAAATAAATACATTTCACATAAATTGTACACTTTTGATCAGTTTTGCTGTGTATTTGCTATGCAATTCAATTTTCAAAATTATTTAAATAAATATTCCTTTTTAAATGTATTTATCTACTCTTTCCCCCTATTTATTTTCCCTATTCCAAGGCTGAAATTACGGAGGACCAAACCTGCCATAATTGAAAATGAAACATAAATAAGTAAATTAATAGATTACTATTAAAATTATGTTTGAAATAAAATGTGTCAATAATTTATATGTTTTAACTGCTTCTGTGCTTTGCATCAGTTTCGCTATTCATTTTCATTTAAATTTTCTATTTTATTCATAATTTTATTCACTTTTAAGTTTCTGTTTTTGCTTGTTTTCTTGTGTATTTTTTCCATTTTGTCATATCCAGGACAAATTAATCTTGTTTCACTCAAATCTGACCAATACTGAAAAGTAGCAATTCTTGTGAATTGTGAACAGATGGACGGACAGACGATGAATGCCAGGTCATCACATAAACTCATCGGTCCTTCAGCAGATGAGCTTTAAGCTAAATATAAATCAGCCAATGAATAAATTAGTATGCCATTTAATGCAAAAAAATCTAATGAAAAATAAAAGGCGCTATTAATTTATATTTGCTTTAATTGCTTCTACACTATGTATCAGGTACACTATTTATTTGCATTTTAAATTTCTGTTTTAATGCTTAATATATTCATTTTATGCAATAACTTTTTTAATTTGTTTATTAATTATTTATTTGCATTTTCTTGAACTTCATTTGTTTTTAAATGCCTTTATGCATTTCTGCTTCATTATGTAAATGAGAGGGCCGTCACTCAGAGCACATCATAATATCAACTTTTTGCCTTTCAGTTGTGTAATGAACACATTGCTTTGGATGACCAGCAGCAAAAGTTATTTAAGGTACATAAATACAGAAACAAATTCAAATTTAATTATTTTTTAAATTTGGGCAGTTCTGGCCCTCCATATGAAATGGACTCAGAAAGGTTACCTTCTAACTTCTTCATACCTTCAGTTGATTTTAAAACAGCTCAAGACTACTAGTAGCTAAATCTGGCACTTGACATCTTTTCTCTCATAAGATCAGTGTTTTTGTGTATGATGCCTGACAAATAAAAAATAAAACTAAACTAAAATGACTGCCAGTAGATTCTATAATGATTTTTGAAGATGATTATATGTCTCCTTTGTCTGTTTTGTTCCATACAATTGGCCTCAGAAATGTTATCTTAAAACTTTTTCTAATGTTGAGCTCATTTTAAAATTTAATCCAAAACTCCCTGAAAAGAACTGCCAATAAATCCTAAAACATAAAGACTTCGAAAACTAATACATCTCCGAATTGTAGCTTTTTCACCAACTCATGAAAAATGTGTTCAGCGTGCTCAATAGTGTGCAAAACACTTCAAAAAATAAATAAATAAACAGCGACAGTAAGATCATCCATCTCAGAGAGACACAGGGTGACACTGAAACCACAATTAGCTCTTTAATTACAAGTTTTAAGGACATTTTTATTTCATGGATCACAGTGAGAAATACGTAGAACAGAAACTGTAAATTTATTATTTTCACTTAACAATTATTTTTGAGCACATAAGTTTGAATGAAAGGAAAAAGGACAAGTATATCAAAACATCATGTGAAATATTTTTGTTGCCACATTTAGGAGTCATTTGTAATTAAATCTTCCTTTAATTTCAGTCTTGGGTAAATATTTAGAACCGTAATGACGACAGCTATTATAGATGTAATTCATTTGACACTGAATTAAATATTACTGAGGTTTCCAGCTGAAGGAGCTGTATACAAGACAGTGAAAATGAGTTCATTGTGGTTCTTAAAGAACGTGTTTATCTGAATTCCAGGGTCAATAAATTGGACATCTAATCAAGTCTAGTGTGTTATTAGAGGCTTCAAAGCATCAATAAAGTTTGATTCATAGATCCCACATCAATTTCCCCAAATGACTGGTCAATGTAGTGTTGAGAAAGAGTTTTTTACAATGCCACAGACAAATGAGCTTCAATTTAACTTGAGCATCAATTCTCCACTTGGAAAACGCGTGTAGCCGTACCCAAATTTGGGTTCGATTTGACTCTCAAATTGATCATAATCGGCCTGGATTTGGTTCTACGGTTCACTTGACCACCTCCTACTTTGATGATAAAGACATAAAAACAGAAGATGATGGTTTTCTTTCACCAGAAACGGAACAATTATCTGAAATGTGATATTTACCAGAAGGCCTGTGTGTTTACGTCTCCTTATTGGCAGCAGATGAACCAAATCCCACAGTATACTGCGACTTTACATGCAGGGTAAAGTCTTGGAAAAAAAAAAAGCCAATGCAAAACAAACTATATTAACTTCAGAATTTATTGTATTAATTGAAAGGATTTTTCCACATTATGAGCGCTATTACTGAGAGCAATATAGTTGCATTAGATTCCAATAAATGCATCCGGTATGTTTATGGGATGTCTTCCAGTTCGCAGGTACACACCATGCATCCCAATTATGGCAGAATAAAGCAAAATGAAATTTCCATCTCCATTCAGGAATATGAATGTGTAATTTTATGAGGGGAAAAAAGGTGCCAAAGAGGTAAGTACCTTGCCAGCACAGTGAAAAATAGCACCAATTAAAGCTTAACTTGCTTGTTTTCTCATAACATACATGTTTTCATAACTCTGAAATCAAATAATTGCCCCTCTTTATATCGTACACAATAAAAGTGAAAATATGGCGGCTAGAGGATGCTCCTGAATATTTTAGTGGAATTTCTGAGAATTAAAAAAAAATAGAAAAAGGAAAGAAAAGGGGGGTCTGCAGAAAAATGTGGCAAAGTGAGATGCATATGTAAGAGTTCCTTCAAGAAATCGAAGAGGAAAACTGCCTCATATATCTTTTCAGGTTTGGAAAGTGCACATGATTTCATTTTTTGTGATTATATGCCAAAAGCAGCACACTGGTCCCTCACAGATTATATGAAAACAGTGTGTTTAAAGCTGGGGAAAAAAAAAAAAAAACAGCTTGTTTTGCCCGAAGCTGTGTAACTTCTTACCGCCGTCTCTCCGTCCAGCAGGTTTCCATAACTGTGTCCAATCAGCTGCATTTTTTAAGCAACACCAAGTCAATTAAATCTAATTTATAGGTTATTGTAATTATCGCTGCTTGCGCGGAAGTACAATTGGTGGTTTATTACTTTAGTAGCTGTTTATATTACTCCACCCCCCACCCCACCCCCAGTACCATCTCACATACACAAACAAAAACACACAAGACTGATGTTAATCAATTTGGAGAAGTGCCCGGATTGTTTGAACTGTCATCACCGCCCATCAGTCGACTGCAGTCTCACAGGAATTTGAATATATCCGGGGTGAGGCGTTATTCCAACACATCGACACGCACAAATACAACTCTGATCACACATGATCACACTGGAAGTAAAATCCTCTACTTAATGCTTACATCCACATGCGTTAGACCTAAAACGTGAACCAGTCATGAAAAAGCAATCTGTTTCTTCGTGTTTATGAACATCAAGTTTTTCGTGTCAGTCGGTATGACTTAAAACAGCAGCACAGATGTTGTCAGGACTCTTCAGAGGGGACAAATCGGTCGGACAACCGGGAAAACTCGGTTGGGTTTAGGAAAAGTTCACGGATTGGTTGCCCCTTTTTTCAGAGCTGAGTAGTTTAAAGTAGCGTGTATTACCTCAAGGTGTTTACAAAGTTTCTTCTGATTGGATTGTCAGTGTATGTAGTTCAAGGTGATGGTTTTAAGCAACATGTTAACAGTGCAGAACTACAGAGAGTTTGTGCAATAGTCACAACCTTTAGTCTACTTATTTGTGTTTTTGGAAGCGAATTTTACTTTTTTTTTTTTCGTGTTCCTCAACACAAATTTCCCAACATTATTTCCGTGAACATGCGTTTTCATCAGTCTGCTCTGATTCGTGCCCATGTGTGCAAAATGAATATTTTCCATTTGTAAAAGGCAAAAAAAGAAGAAAAAAGTCGGCATCAGGAGGTTGGACAGTTGGGGGGTTGAGCAAATCATTTCAATATGCCAGAAAGTTCGAATCACAGACTTTCACAGATCATTTGTATCATTTTTAAATATGGTATTAACACAGTTTTGAAAAATATCTCCATCCAAAGATCTTCTTTTGGCTGCTCCCTTACTTGTAAGGGGTTGCTACAGCGATGTATCAACATATTCTATTTGGCAAAGACACAGTTCTCCCGGTCTTGAACCGGAAATGTGTTAACCACTACATGAAAACGCAAACAAACAATGTCAGCGGCACTCAAGAGCATGCCAAAACAACAGGTGGTAGTATAACCCTAACAGTATAGAAATGTTAGCCAATCAGAAGCCTACAACGTGATGCTCAGTCTGACATCAAGAAGGGGAATAAAGGTCTTACATTTGATGTCAGACAAAATCTTCGTTTTTCCTGTTCGCATGAAAGACAGAAATGGAGTTTCTGAAAATCTTCACCCTGGAAGGAGTTTTTCAAAAGCTCCATTTTTGGTTCCCTAAAACGCTGTTTACATGCAGACAAAAGGCGGAAGCGCTTAAAAAAAAAAAAAAAAAAAGTTCACGAAAGTACCTGCGTACGTGTGGACAGGGCATGAATTATGTTGCTTCGTTAAGTTTAGGCATTAGCAACTACAGGGTTAGGTTTAGAAAAATATGCTCTGGGTGTCAAGTCTTCAAAGCTTTTTCTCTCTCGGTTGCCACAGTGATGCCTCCCCACTTTCTCTACACAAAATACGTGACACCAGATATACTTCCTCTATAAATACATTACGGACAAATTCCATGCTGACAATTCATGTCCACGAACACTCAAAAAAGTTCTGCTTTTTCGTGACTATTTCACGTTTTGTTACGTGAACACCAGCGTGTGGGAGACTTTTTAATGAGCTTAACCTAATGACTCATGCTGTACTCATACTAGGTTAACCGTACAGTGCTCGAGCACTCATTTGACTGGTGTGGTCGCCGTGTGCTGTGCCCGGCTGCCTTTAAGTGAACCATATGGTAGTCCGCTTGAGGAGGTGGACCCATGGTTTAGTTAGGCATGCAGTTTGAAAGCTAAACGCATGCCAGCACGGATCTCCCATGATTCCTCAACGCCAGCTAAACTCTCTTAAAATCACCATGTTAACAAATCGACAGATATGTGAGAGGACAAGATGTCAATGCTTCAAAAATCATGTAACTCATGCTTTGCAAGAGGGCGTGTGCATGAAAGAGGGGAGCTGAGATGCCGATGTGCAGTCGGACCCAGCAGATTGGGACAGCACAGTGGGAGTTGCAGGGCAGTCGTACTCGAGCACGGTACGAGGCAACCGTACCTAGTGTGAGTACACCCTTATTGTGTAGAGCAGGACTGGCCCACTGCTGATGCCAGTTAATAGTAAGTCTTTCAATGAAAAAAAATGTTCTGTGGTGTTGCGACCATTACGGCCTGAAATAGTACAGAAAGTTTAAAGTATTTGTAGATATGTTGTCTGAATCGTAAGGAATGAAAATACTTTTTTAAACTTTAAACATAAAGATTTTAATATATTTTATATATAAGTCGCACGCCCTATCTTGATAAATGAAATATTCAAGTTGAAAATTTTTACTGACAATCATCGTGTAACCGATGACAACAGAATTACGTAACAATCAAAATCATCAACCTTTTGAGCGCTGGATCCAAAATCACGACAAAAGTAAAAGTTAAAATTGTTCAAGTGTTCCCTGGAACAATTTTTGTATACATAGGTGTGTGTGTGTGTAAATACACACTTTTATGCCTTTAAAGAGTCACCGTAATCTGTAAATAGTAATGCACGTCTAAGTATATTGACTCAGTGTCAGTACTGTTAAAAAAAATGCACTTATTTACTTAAGACGTCTAAGGCTGTTTATAGTAAACGAATGGTTTATAAATTGTGAATACTTCCAGAATCTACTTCTTTACAGTAAAAGAAAGGGAATACTTTTTAACCAGTTTCTTTTTAAATAGGTTATTATGCAGTGGTTTTACTGGTCCGTCCCACTTCAGATCAAATTGAGTTGCATGGGAACTCAAGTTCAGCACTCCTGGTGTGGGTGTGAATGTCTCATTCTTTTAGAGGCAGAAAAAGACCACATTCATATGCAGACATAGGCTGCAGTAATACTGCCAACAAAGCAGCAAGGACCTTTTATTAGCTCTGTATTTAATTATTTTGTATTTAATTATCATTTTTATCTATACCTTAATCCCTTACAGCGAGTTTCCCGGTCATGGATTAAGCACAGTCCTAAACTACCAGAAAATTTCAAAGATCTCAACTGGAAAAGGTTTCCTGTCATGGAAACTGAGCCATCACCTTTTTTTCTTTGGTTTAGTCTCCCATTCATTATTACATTTTTTAGATTTTTGTCTAAATCACATTAAATTTCCCGTTAAGTCGCCTGTAAAACACTAAATTGTATCATGTTTGATTTGCTGGTAGATGTGAGTTGACGTAAAACAGCATCTTAGATCAAATTCTCATTTTCTGACACTCCTGACACACACCTAACCTCCATTGCTTTAAGTGTCATCATTCTGCTGATGTATAATTGTGCATAAAGCGTACGTATTCTCCCCATTTCTGTTTAAAACGTCCACATGTCAACAGAATCATTAGAGAAGACATCACTTTACTGAATCCCATAAATGACTTAATTGTGCCATTTTATTACATCAAACTTGGAAAATTGCTCTCTGCATAACAGCGATGTCAGTTTAAAGAAATCTAGGTTGAGTTCATGTGTCTGTGGCTTTTTTTTTCCTCTCTCCAAAGGCCCGGAGGTTAAGTAACTCTAGCCTTCTATGTCTTCTTCGACTAAATTGAAGGCAGAGCTCAGAGGAGTGTGGATTAATTGCAAATAAAGAGGTTATTCTCCAAAGAAATAGGCCACAATTCCCTCTTCATCTGCTCAAAAGAGGAATGTGAAAAATAAAAGGGTGACACACTGCAGGTCACAGGTGCCATATGCTGGGTGCCGTTTAGAAAAGCATGATCTACACTCATGTCTTGAAGTTGTTTAAGGTCACAAGTGCTCAAAAAAAATTTGTGCTTATACTGAGGAAAATCTCAAGTAACAAGAAAGTCATGTTCTGGGAGAAATCACCTCTTATTCTGTCAAGCAAAGCAGATAAAACTGAGGTTTGACAAAGGGGGCATTAGAGAAACATCGCTCTAATGCGGGTCGGACGTCAGTGTCTTGTTTATTCTAGGTGCAACCGTGAGCTGGGCCGAAATAATTGGGCACTTCCCGGCTTCCGCGGTCACGCAACGCACATCGCATTGTCCAGTGAATTTCTGAAATGGCTGTAAATGTCTGCATGGTGACACATCTCGCTGCTGCGGCGCGAGCGCTCACAAAGAAGCTGTTAGGAAGGAAATGGGTCAAGATCAAAGTTGCTCGTCTCCTAAGTTGTGAAGGGGATCAAAGAGACGAGGGGTGAAAAGGGGACGCAAAACTGTCTCATTTTAACATCTTGCATGTCGTGCGTTTAGCTGACACTTCCAGTCCCAATAACCCGAAAGAAACACAAGAATGAGCTTCCAGATCAGCTCCATTACAAGTGGAAATTACATTAGAAGTGACTGGAAGTGGCAGGAGGAGAAGTAAACACAAGAGCTGGAATTAAAGGCAGCAACGAAACCTCCTTAAAATGAAATCTTTTAGGCTTAATTTCCCCTCTTCCCCAACTCGCAGATTTTTGATGTCAAGAAAAGAAGAATAAAAACAACTAGAAGAGGGAGGTGTGGGAAACAGGAAGTGTAAACTGTCTGATTTGTGTCTGTGATGTTAGACAGGCAGCAGGGAGGTCAAAAGAGTCTCATTTTTAAATTTTTTTTTTTTTGCTGCATAAAAGGCCGTCAGCCAGTCTGGGCTAAGGTTTATGATTCTTCTTCTTCTTCATGCAACTGCAGGGAAAATATGAGCTAATAATGAAATGTGCACAATAAAGACGCAGTCTGTCATTTATGCTAGCTTATCACCAAAGCTTTTTGTCTGTGTGACACCGATGCTTCAGCCAAAGCCGCAGAAAAATTGCTTTAATGACAAGATTTTTTTGCCTCCCCAAATAAGAAACAAATAAAAGTAGAAGAAGAAGAAGAAAAAGGCTCAGAGAAGACAAAAATCTTTTTGAACCCCACAATGGGAGTGGGTGTGAGTCGTGTCACTTCTATCTGAGCTTTTGATGATCTTTGGCGCCACGCTTTTCTTTTCTTCTCCTTCCTTTCAAGTTGTTTGGTCTGCCTTTTGCCCAGCTATTCTACAGAAGTGTGCTGCAGTTAACACAAATTCTACTCCGGTTGTAAATTATTCATTTCATCCGTGGCAGGGCTCTGTCCTCGCAGCTCTGAGAAGTACGTCATTTGATCACTGGCGTGGGCCCTCGTTCAGTCTGGCCGTGCCAGAGCGGAGATCCACCCTCCCCTAATTACCGGCGTAATTGTTCAGGCATCTCCTCACCGCTGGAAAGGCAGAAGGCTCTCACGCTGGAACTCAGCAGCCAGAAATGAGTGCCATGTGGGGAGAGACTGTACCCGACCACAGCAGAGAATTTGAGGTGGCGCCTTGACGCCTGGAGCCCGCCGCTGTGCCCCCAGGCTGCCAGAACGACCATGATTCAAGTGTTAGATTTTGTTAGATTTAAGAGCGCTCTGCCTCTAAGCCTCTCCTCCTCCTCTCCTCTCTGATCCTGGCACTGATTTATATCTAGGAAATGTTGATGACAACTTTGTGATGTATAACAGGATGAATAAATGCTGTGGGAACCAAATATTGTTTTGGTCTTCTTTTGTGGAGCTGCATATGGAAAGATTGTTTGTGTCTCAGCAGGGACATCGTTCTCTGTTCTCCCCTTTCGCCTTCATTGGCTTTTTTTAATCAAAATCAAATATTTGCCAGTGAATCATGTTCACCCCTGATATGATGGAGGTGATTAAGTGATTTCACTCCACTAACGTCACGGCTGTCAGTGTGACACCCTGATTTAAGGAGTTCCTAGCCATGAAAGAAGTTCATTAGTTTCATAACGACCTAGAATAGCTGTAGTAGACCAGAGGCTTTTCCACTGTGGAAAGGGTTACATTTTGGAAAGACATTAGCGTATAACAGGCTTTAAAGTAGACCAATTCTACTTTTCCTTATTTTCTGTCATATATAAACTGTTCCAATAGTTACTGTTCATATTAAGCATAGCCAGAGTTTCAAATAATGAGGTCAGTGTTTGTGCAAGTGATCCCTGTGAGCCAAAACCTCAGACTTTAAGGAGTCATTTCTGCTCTTGAATCTGTTATCTGTTTGGATGATATCAAATAGAGAAGCCACACCCATCCACTGTTCAAACCTTATATTTGTAGGGAGCAGCCAATTAGAGGAAAGTTGTCTTTAAAGGGGGAGGAGCTAAAACAGCTTGTTTCACTTCGGATGAACTGAGGGGCTGCAACAAGGTCCAATATAAGATAAATAGGGATTATTTCAGAACATTCTCATCCTTGTCAAATAATCCCAGGGAACACTACCAGTTATGGCATTTTATTTAAGGCAGGTGTGTGGGTCCTAGCTCATGATTTTTCCTCCCAGCTCCTCTCGATAGTTTCCCAAACTAAACCAAGTACTTTTTAGTCCTTAAACCTAACCAGTGAGCAAAAGCAAAAGTGAAAAGCAAGCTGAAAATAAATCAGCAAGTGAAAAAAAAAAAACCCAGTAAATAAATGTTGCACGGTCTTCTGCAACAGATAAATCTGCAGCTTATACTACTACCTTTCCAGCCTCCTAACACAGGCTTTCAGGTCTCTAAAATGGGAACGTTATCTTGCAGCGGCAGTATTAGGGTAGATGGCAAAAGACACTTTGTGCTTAAATGGGGCAACAAAACAACATTATATCCTCTTCTGGGACCAGAATGTCTTGACTTTGATCTGTGAATCATGCAAAGCTACTCTAGTAGAGTCCAAGAATAAAACTCTGGAGCCGAAAATGAGCAGAATAGGTCCCCTTCAATAATAATAATGATAATAATAATAATTTACCTATATAGCACTTTTCAAAATCCATGTTACAAAGTGCTTTACAGGAGCAACAGAATAAAAGAAAGTGAGAAATGTAGGAAATAAAAAGACAATGCAAAGCAAATTAAAAACTCTATAATGCCGCTTGACGGAAGTGACCGACTCCACCGACACCCGATTTCCTCCAGCAGCGCCTAGAGGTCCTGACTGCAAACACTCTGTCCCCTTTAGTTTTCAGCCGGGCCCCTCAAACAAACACAAGACCTCTACCCAAGGAACTCAAGGTACATACTGGTGCATTTGGTACTAAGAGGTCAGAGATGTAGCTGGGGAGCAGGCCATATAATTAACGTACTTAATTAATCTGGTTTTATTTAAATGGTACATTTCTCCATTTGCTATATTTTTCTTACAGTATATAAAACAGATACAAATAATTACTCCAAAACTCCACTGTAGTCCAAAAACTATTAAAAGCTCATCTATGAGCCATGTCTTTGCTCTGAGGGACACATTCCTTCATTACCATGAACATGCTGTAGTTTATTTCACACATTTCTGCTGCCATAAAAAAAAAAAAAAAAAAAAAACACTCACAAAGGCAGCATTAAGTTTCTGTTTCAGTTTTATTTTGCTGTTAGTTCTCTTTCTGCCACACCAACATGACATACACTCACCTGCTTCCTTTTGTTATTTTTTAGCCATCCCTATTATTCCTCCTGCTTCTTGTGTATCACCTCTTGCCTGTTTTGGGGGAAATTTTTTTTGCCTCTTATCTGCTTTCTGACTTCCTGTGAGTCATCCCTTCCCTGTTAATAACAATTTTTGACCTTTACCCATCTGTGGTTTTTAGATCCTTTCCCGTGTGAAAAAAGTGCCCAAAACTATAGTGCTTAATAATTTTAGGAATTCACTCAGTGAAGGAGACAATCACCGCGTCTCAAATCACGTACATCCAAACTTACAATTGTAATTTTGAGAGCAAGAGCTCACCATAGTCAATAAGTTGAGTTTAAGTTGAGTTAGCAGAAGTGAAGGGACTACCAAACCATTTTCAGCCAGCAGGAGTATATGTCTAGCTAGCTATAGCCAACATTGGCAGATTTTTGTCAGGCATTGACGGTACAGCCCAATATTATTGGCCAATATTAGCAATTTGTCGATATATCGGTATCGGCATTCATAACGGTAAAGTTTATAGTGAAGTTTATAAAGTAGAGAGGGGAGAAACACCCTTCAACCATGTTATGAGTGTTAGCCTTGTGTAGTTTGTCCATCAGAGAGAGCAGGTTAAATAAATAACTACATATAACAAATGTTGGGGAAATCTGTCGGACTCTAATTGACAGAAAACATGTTGTGGTGTACCAATTATTTTGCTACAGAAATGAAGCTAAACAATTAGTACAAACCATTTAGCCCAAGTGAATGTTGTTTAGTTAGGCCCTCCTCCTCAATGGCCTCTCCTGGAGCATAGGCCATTGACTACTGGACGCCAGTGCTGTCTGTCCCTAGCTGCCTTTACTACCAGTTCTCTTCCCTGTCGTTTTGACGCCTGCAACGAGGTCCCCAAGCCAGGTGTTTCACGTTCATCCCCTCAGTATTTTTTCCTTGTGGGTTTCAGGTCAGGGACTGTCTTGTGATGTTGGTTGCTGTTGGTCCTCAGGGTATCACCACCTCCTTCTCAAGCTCTCTTCTCCCTTGGGCTGTTGCTCTGTCTGCTGCCACAAGTTGATGTTGCTAACTTTTCTGACCATCGGACTGAGATGATTCAGTGTTTCACAAAAGTCTGGACTTGGCCCGTGACAGCTTTTATAGTTCTCCATGTCTTGACGTTTGAGTTGAACAAATGTAGCTTGGTCTACCGGCTGACCTTCCTGGAGCTCCAGACTTTCCTCATCTGGACAAATGCTGCTCGGGCCTTACTGGTTTCTGGTCTGCACATCGCCGTCTGCCCCACCTTTCTTGTCTATCATGCGTATGTGAAGGACTCTACTCTTTCCAGTGGTTCAAACAAACACGTTCTTCGCTTGCGAACAGTACCGTATTTTATTATTTTTTTTAAACAGTTGGCAACAAGTGAATGAGCTGTGTGTTAAAAAAAAATGGTACTGGTTCCATTTTATTAACTGGATTGGCACAAGACATTTCTGGAAACACCACTTTGTGCTAAAGAAATAGAATAGAGGATTTTTAAGATTTTGCAGAAACTTGACAAATCAAACATTAAAAATGAAAGAGTGGCAGTGAGCCACCACACTGAAAACCAAGCATCGGAAGGATCCCATGCATGTTGATGCTGATTCCCATCCGGACATCACAGGGTTGATGGTGCATCAACAAAATGAAGAAACTTGGGTCAGAGTAACCTTGAGTGGAGGAGGACGTAGATGTCACCAGTTTCCTGAAAAGATACGGGGAGGCTGAGCCACTTCAGCTGCACCACACTGATCTGAAAACACAGCTTAGAGAAACTCCAACACCAAAGTGAAAATTTGTGCAAAAAGTCAGTGGCTTTGTCTTTTTAATTTTCCTTTTTCTTTGTCTCCCCCTTATCTCTCTCTCTACTTCAGGATTGCTCTCCACTTTTGTGTCTTCTCAGTATCTAAACTCTGTGTTTTGACTTTCCACACTTTTAAACAGCCATTCCACGCCAGCCAGCCAGCCAGCCAGGCGTCATTTCTGGGTTTCTGTACATTGGCCACAGTTAATTGCAGCTGCCATCGTTTCAGAAATCCCAAAATGCCTCAGTGTATCAAATCCAAGTCCAGAACTGAGTCAGAGTGTCCATTCTTCCACCTAAGCTTATCTGAAAGCATAAGCCAACAACCCCCGCTGTCTGATACCATGATTTGGAGAAGAATTTTTTTCATTTTCACTTAGGAAAAGATTTGTCTTAGGGCGAATGTGGTGCAGTGCCAAAATGAAGACGAGGGAGGAATCATGAGCTAGGAGGCGCATATCTCTGGGCCGAGATCAGGAGCGCACTAAATATAGGCCACATCCAGTAGAATTTATTGCTATATAATGAGAAAAGGATGTTCCTCTAAAGTGGATGTGAGGCGTTCATTCATTATGAGGAAGTTTAGTGTCCTCTCACTTTTCTCATGTGAAAGTTGGAGACTCACAGAGCGCTAAAAGTGGCCTCTTTCTCATCTTAAAAAGCACCCTTGTGCGTTCAAAAAAAGCCAAAGGTGCTCCCCCAAAACGCCTTATCCAGTCCAAACAGGGCAAGATGGTATTTTGTGATATTTCTTGTTCATTTCAGCAAGCAGCTTCTCTCTATTTTCCTCGATGCCTGCTCTAATAAGAAGGAAACACTGATGTGTATGTGGGGGTTAAGAGGAAAATCCAATCACATGACACATAAAGGCGTGAGCGACACATCTGACAGGAGGCAGCCGATGTTATCTATCCACTCCGTCATCCACTCCCATCTCCTCCTCTCCTGCTGGTGTCATTAGGTGACAAGATTTCCCAAACATGTCCGGAATTATTTCACACCGCATCTTTTGCAACTCTGTCCCCCCCTCTTCTCCTCCTCCCCCTCCTCTTCTTCTTCACGGTGTGGCGTGCAACATTAACCATTAACATGTCACTTTGTGGACGTGGCTCTATCTCTGAGAAGGGGAGTGAATAACCTTTAAGGACCAGGCGGTGACTTCGATAATGAACTCCGTTTTCTTAGCGAATCTGTCAAGGCTGTCAACAGATTTTACAATCTGTTGCTCAAAGGAGAAAAGCGAAGATGGAGGTGGGGGGAGTGTCCTTGAAAACCAGGGAGGTGTAAGGTGGATACTGCACCTCGACACCGGATTGATTTAATTTGGACACGTTTCCAAGCAGAAAATGAAATTATTAGCAGATTGGTACATTGATTTAGAAGGTGTTGTTGCAGCATTTTTGTTGCAAATTGGGGAGATAAAAGTGTCACAACAGACTTAGCTGATGGAAATGATGTGACACTTTGGTTTGCTGCTGGTGCAGAAATGGGCTGAACCCACAGATTTAAAAAAATCAAGTGGATGAGGAAGATATCTACATTTTAAAAACATGCAGCTGTAGCTGGTATGGCTGAACCTACAGTTTGAGAAATCCTGCAGAAGTGATACACTACTACTACTGATGCACTTCTTGGTGGAATATATAATGCAGTGTAAAAAGCAAATGTGTTTCAAAAGGTTTATTTCCTTGTTGATTCATGGTAGACCTAAAAAAAATGATTGAACAGAATTAAATCAAAAATATGTCCTACTCGATGCCTTCATTTACTCCAAGCCTTTTGTACAGAGTTATTTTTGTGTAGGTATTATGCAATCAAACACAATAAATGTATATTAAAAACAGATGCAGCAGCAAAACTCTACTGAATGCATCAAAGATGTTTTATAACAAGTGAAATTAATTTGTAAATCCAAGAGATTTGCTTATGAATCTAAACATTTTGTTTGCAAATCAGGTAATTTTGTTAAGAAATGAAAAATAACAATAATTTGCAATCCAAAAGTTTGAGTTCTTTCTTTACAAACTGTAAGTTTTGTTGACAAATCTAAACATTTTGTCTAGAAATCCAAAAGGCTGATTTTCAAATCCAAAAACTGCCTGCAAATCCAATAGTTTTGTTTACCCCCCACCCTAAAAAAAAAAGGCCAGTAATTTGCAATCCAGAAGTTTGATTTAAAGGCCACAAGTTTTCTTTACAAATCTTTACAATCTTTTACAAGTTTTGTTTTCAAATCCAAATGTTTTATTTATGAATCCAAAAGTCTGATTTAAAGTCCGTTTTTTCCACAAATCTGAACATTTTTTTTTTTTACAGTTTTGTTCGGAGGTGGCTGTGGCTCAGGAAATTGAGCAGGTTGCTTGGTAATCGGAAGGTTGGTGGTTTGATCCCGGGCTGCTCCAGTCTGCATGCCAAAGGGTCCTTGGGCAAGATACTGAACCCTGAGTTGTGAGAGTGTGAATGTGTGTTAATGATAGAAAAGCACTCAAGCATAGGGAGAAAAAGTGCTTGTGTGAATGAGGCTTGTAGTATAGAGTGTTCGAGCAGAGCAGAAAAGTGCTATATAAGAACTGGTCCATTTACATCCAAACATTTTGTTTCAAAAGTTCAAAACTTTTGTTTACAAATTGAAACATTTTGTTAACATTTTGTAAACATTTTGTTAACATTTAACATTTAGTCTTTCAGATTTCTTTACAAATCTGAAACTTTTGTTTACAAATTGAAACATTTGTCTTACAAATCCAAACGTTAATCTGAAAGTTTTGTTTACAAATCCAGATATTTTGTTTAGAAATCCAAAAGGTTTATTTGGAAATACAAAAGTTTTGTTTAGAAATTCAAAAGTTTTATTTTCAAATCCACAAACTTTGCTTACAAATCTAAATATATTGGTTGCAAATCCCAAAGATTTGTTCAGAAATTCAGAACTTTTTTTTTTTTTCACATCCAGACAGTTTGTTTAAATCAAACTTTTAGATTTGTAAAGTCCAAACATTTTTTTTACAACTCTAAAAGTTTTATTTTTAGTTTCCAAATGTTTTGCTTACAATTTCCAATAAATATTATACTATGGAATTTTACACTAAATACATATTCAGAACCATGAAATCTGTACTTTTCATTTTTTTTCCTGTTTCTACAGAGGGGTTATAACAGTGAGAGCCTGGAGCATTTTCACTCTTCCTAGTTGACTTTTAAACATTGCTCTCATTGTCTGCAACAGTAATGTTCACATTTGATTCGTGTACAGCCCCAGTTAAAATTTAAGATATTACATAGCCCTGGCTTGTGGTCATTCGGTTAGTGAAGAGAGTAAACGTTTCAAATGGCTCGTAAATCCACATTAAATATTTCTATGCACAACGATTAACCTTGTCCATTAGATTGTGCTCAATTATGATTTTTCCTGAGTGTTTTCTGACTTTTAGATTAATCGATTTGTTGTTGTTGTTGTTTTTCTTCTCCTGTTTCAACTAGGAACATAGACATTAGGACTAGGAATAACCAGGAACAAGGAAATTAGTCAGCAGGAATATCCCTAGGATTTAGGACATTATTAGTTAAAAACAGGTTGCAGGTCAATAGATGTCTGCATGTTTAAGAGCAGAATTTCTGTTCTTAAACATGAAGCATCTCCTTTTATTGTCTCTTTGTGTTGAGTATTTCAGTTTTGTTTCAGTTTTCAGATCTAACCTGACTCCTCATGAGCAAAAAAGTCAAATCATGATTTCCAGACCTAAAAATTGTGAACTAAAGCTTTAAATAGTTATCTTTTAAAGTAAGCTTTAAATATCAAATCTAAGTGCACACATGACAAAGCATTGTTTCCTTGCTGTGAGTTCTTCTGTGAGGCTGTCACACTGTTAGGAAACCTCTGTGTTGTCCACGATCCATTTCCATTTGGACACCGCTTGCAGCCCCCCTCCCTGACATGTCGCCCCCATCAAGCATTGCTCAAAGCGTAAAAGTAGCATCCTCGCTAACTCGAGGGCCTGCTCTTCAGAGGAGCACATTCAGTAGGAGTGTGCCTGGGAAATATTTGCTTTGAATCATCAGAGGACATTAAAGAGCTCTTTGACGGAGTGGTGCACTCTTTCCTCGCCTGTGATGTTGCTCAGCTGAGAGCGAAATCATTCAGAGCACTGAAGGAGTGATACCGGTGTGGCAGAGTGTGTGTGTGTGTGTGGAGGCTGGTTAGTATGTGTGAAATAAAAATAGAGAGGCAAAAATGATCCTAACTCATGTTAATGTCTTAGTGAATGTCTGAATGCTCTTGTTTTTACATTTATTAGCGTGCATTCAGTGTATTGTGGTTCGGGTCCTGATAGTATGATAACATTTTGGAGCTTTAGGATAGGATTTATGTATTTTGGATTATCTCATAGGAAAATGTCAACATGTGTCAGTGTTGCAGAACAGCAAACACTTTATGAATATTCACACACCAAAAGTAATACTGACCAAATCAAAACCCTCAAAAAAGATAAGATACATTAGCTGTATTCTGCTTAATTGCATGTTGAACTATCAGTTTCTCTGTGGGAGTTCTGCATTGCAGGCTAATGCGAAGCTAGCAGCCTCAAGGGGTCATGCCACAAACCCGTGGAATCTGTTAAGTAACAAACCAGCATTAAAACAAACTCACTGCTGACTGTAAAGAAGTTAAACAGAATAATCTAATCTGCTGAGGACACTGCTGAGTGAGCAACGTGACAACCAGCCAGACAGGAGTGACACAATGAGGAAGTGACCTCACCTGAACCGAATATGTGTATGTCATTTACAATTTAAAAAAAAAAGAAAAGCACAGAAAGAAAAAGGAAAAAAAAAAGGAAAAAAAAAAGGAGACAAAAACGAAACATAAATAGAACATGAATAAACTTCGACTTGCAAATACACAAAAAACACTTGGATTCACAAACACAACTACTGGATTTTGGATTCACGTTTTAGTCACGAACCCCTCGCCTTGTTTTGCTCTCAGATGTATTTTTTACACACCTTTTCTATTTGATTACATAATAAAGACACAAATGTAGCTCCATATAATGTAGACATCAGGTTTTTGAAAGGGAAAGATAACGTGTGGAATTTAAAAAAGCCAATTCAGTGTATCGGCTTTGATTTGGACACTTTTTTTTAATTAACTATCTTTTGTGTGCGAAACAAAGGTTTGGGAGTGTGACGTAAAGTCGGTGAAGGCATCATGAAACCTCTGAAGCTGAACCTAAATAGATTTTAAAAGTGATTCTGAGGGATTTGCATCGAATAAGTGGATTTGATTCTGTACACAGAGAATACAAAGTGAAACCTGAGCTGCAGCTTTGTACGTCTCTCTGCAGGCCTCGCGTACCTGTGTCAGCCAGTTTTATTTTTTCTGAGCTTGATATTGTGCTTCCATGTACTCCGCAGGCTTTCATGTGCCTGCGTGTGAGGTTTGTGTTTGTCTCCCGTGCCTTTCGATGGATTTGTTGCGCACCCCGGCTGTTAGCAGAGTCGACAGCCCACTGATCTCCCATCAAACCGAGCAGCGCTGCAGGTACGGCGTGTAAAGGCTTTGCTTTGAGACTACCTGTCATCACACATCAGGAGATTATGGCGCTTTGCTCTCTCACTCACTCTCTCTCTCTCTGAAGCTACTACACCATCTGCAAAACGTTACATCAATGAGGTACATATCTCAACACGGAGCCGCAGATAATCTTTGGCATTTCAAACACAGAGGCACAATCACGTCATCGTGCAGCAGTAGGCCTCTCCGCTGAGTCGGCCGCCGTGTACTCGAGCGCTCAGATAATGCCAGATGCCGGTGCCATATGGGAAGCTAAATTTATCATCTGTTTTTTAAGAGTAGCGGCATCTTCATTTTCAATTTCACGTCGTACTGTCACACCATCAATTCAGGCCCCTGACACGTGAGAAGATAAAGGTGGTGATTATGTTTATGGAAACTCAAATTAAAACAGGAATAACATCATGTGATTTTTATCACTTGTACTTTCTGAACTTTTAGAATCAGCCTTCGAAACAATTTAATCCACAATCACTTCACAGGATTGAATTTGCATTTTTTGAGAGCATTTCTGCATGTCTGCAATTGAAGGCAGAACAGGAAGTATGAAGTCATTACCGCGACCAGCGCGCTAATATATTTAGACCCAAAATAGAATAAAACGTAAATGATCATTCCTGCAATAATCCTCAGTGACCCGTGAGGGCGGCGCATCTTTCCCCCGGGCGAGTCTTAATGTGCTCTGGTGTCTCTTTGCTCGGTGCACCGAGGTGACATCCACAACTACATAAATCTGATTTAGAGGGTTTGCACACTGAATAAGCAAATACAAGAGCACAGCATCACCTCGCATCAGGGCGGGGAGGATGAGGAGGAGGAAGGTGGTTCATACCAGGAAGAAAAGGGTTATGGGAAAAATGCGGCTCTTATGGTTATGATTGTGAAAACTGACTGAAATCAACATGGAGTTATAGTTAATATTATATAATCATAATTATATTAAAGTGTCCACTTGTGATTGCAGCCATGCAGAACCTTTTTCTGCTACATTCATTCATGTATTGAGCACCAATAAACTCTCATTAGTAGCTCAAAAGAGTTTTTTTTTTTTAAATGGAAACTTGGCTTTTTTCTTACACTTAGGTTACACTGAACAACTGGCATTTCAAAGCATCTTACAGAGGAAGTTGAAACACTATAAAAACAATAGTTTTAAATAGTCTAGATCAGGGGTCTCAAACATGCAGCCCAGAAGCCAGAACCGGCCCACTAAACAGTCCAGTTTGGCCCACTGGATGGCATTCCAAAGTGTGGAAGTGCACAGCTATTCCGGGTTTGGTGATGGCAGCATTACACAGGAGGGAAATTGGATGGAAAGTTCAAGGCATTTCTGGATTTTAGATCGTAAAGACAGCAAAATTATATTGTTGTCACTGTTTTATGCCGTTTCCACTGTGATCTGTAAATTGTAACCTACATCTAACGGCAGTAGATTAGTCATCAGATGTTGACGTTCATCTTCAAAGTAAAAGTTGTTCCTTACCGCTGAAAGCAACATGTGTTTAAAAAAGCGCAGCTTTTACTTTGAAGGCGAATGGTCACCGTTTCACAACCTCTTAGCAAGTAGTTGGTTTGCAGACAAGTTGGCGTCTTCCATTCAATCTACGGGCAACCTTGGCAATCTCTTAGTGGCCAAAGAAATCACAAGGAGATTTTTGGTGCAGCACCATACACCTCTTTGCAAACAGTTTCACCCAGCGACAGCATGCAACCTCCCACAACCACTCGCCAACCAGTTAGGGAATACACACTTTTCCAGAGCAACCAGTGGTTACCAGGGGGTCACTGGCCGGTCTCTAGGCCTGTGTGACTGAGGCTTTAGCAATCGATTTCACAGCGACAGCCAGCAATCTGACTAATATTATTGCTCTTATTGCAGGTGGCAAGGTGGTTTGCACTGTTGCCTCGTAGCAGGAAGGTCCTGGGTTTGAATCCACCAGCCTTTCTGTGTGGAGTTCTCCCTGTGCTTGTGTGGGTTCTCTCCTGGTACTCCGGCTTCCTCCTGCAGTCCAAAAACATGCATGTTAGGTTAAATTGGTCTAAACTGATTGTAGATGTGAATGTGAGCGTGAATAGTTGTCTGTTTCTCTGTTAGCCCTGTGAGAGATTGGTGACCTGTCTAGGTTGTACCCTGCCTCTCGCCCTGTCAAAGCTCCAGGATTGAATTAGCTTTTCAGTCATCTGTGAAGCACTTTCAGCTGCACTGGCCTGCATGAAAGGTGCTCTACACATAAAGTTTGATTGATTGCTTTGCTTCTGCAAACCTGGAACCTCCCTGACACACCCACTCGGGACTCAGGAATAAAACCGTTAATGTCCATCTGTATTATTCAGTACAACTCATTGGTCATTAATTTTTCATGAATAAGAAATGTATATTATTAGGTACTGTAAATAAACTGTAAAAAGTACCCATCTTATGCTCCTTGAGGTGAGATTCACGTCGTTAAATTGCTCGTTTTGTCTGACCTAAAAAACATTTGATGGACAGTGCCAGGAAACAATAAAAAACCAGCCGACTGCCGGCTGTGGAAACCAAGAGTGTGATTATCTATTTGTTAAATCATCTGAGATCACTACTGACAATTAAAAGGTGTCACTAAAAGCCTCTCAGCCTGCTAAATTTCAACAGACAAAGAGACAGAAATCCTCTGAGCGACTGAACTCGACAGCGAGGCCCGACTGTGATTAGGGTGCCGTTTGTGTTGTGTTGCTTTTTACATGTAAACAGCACTCGAACCTGACATCATCACACCAGATTGTCACAGCTTTGAATGTAAGTTGTTGGGAGCACATCTATATCACTTCTCCACCAAAGTCCAGACATGGCTCTAAATGATGACGCTGATGAATTTATACAGCCTCCCTCCCTGCTTTTGCTTGTTCCAGGCGATATTGATGTTACTGCTTGAACGCAGCCTGCATCGCTCCTCTCGAACAAGGATTGGCTCTTTTAATCATCTTGTCCGCTTGCTGCATGTGTTCGGCTTTGTTGTGAATATCTGGTTGCCATGTATGCCTTTTAACAGGATTTCACCCTTACGGGACAGCGAGGACTTGAACTAAATTAAACACGACTGGGTGCCAAGAACAGGGCTGAGTTAGGCAACAGGGAGAACATGTAAAAAGGCCAGACGGGTTTTTATTTGGAGATGGTTACTGGGTCGGACAATGCTGGAGAAGTGAGTAAATGTGAAACGAGATTATTTAGCATAATGGCAGCAGTGGTCGCCTGAAAGTTGTAGAGACAGGCCTGCAACTGGAAGGTCAGCAGTTTGAAATGCCTCCTGAGAAAAATGCCAAAGTTCTCCTCTTTTAAAAAAAACTTCACTGTCACTGTACCCTGGAGCAAGGCAGTTTGCACAACTGGAAGTGCTCTTTAGCACAAAGGGTGTGGCGCACAGGTCACTGGTAAGAATATGTAAGCATTTATGAATATGAAGCAGGGTGGTGATGGAAAAAAAAGGAGTCTTTATGCTTCGAAAACAACATGGTTTAAAAAAAAACTGTGAAATGACTCACTGTCTGCAACCTGTGAGGAAAAAATACGCCAGAAGGAGCGTCTCATCAAACCAATGACTATACTGACAGTAAAGGAAAAAACATAACAATGGAGATGCATTTGCTCTTCATGCTTTAAGATGTTTACAACCAACATCCTAACAAGGGTCAGACAATAATCACAAAGAAAAATACCAAAAACGTGCAAAAAGAAACACAAGCTGCAAACACCAGGGCTTAAAGTGCCAAAAACAGCAGTTCCTCTAGTGGCCACTTGAAGCTTGCTCCTAAAGTGAGTCAGTCCCCCATAGACTCCCATGTTAATGCTTTACAGCAGAAATAAACATGTTTGCAGCCTGCTACAAAAAAACAGTTTTGGTCTCTATGGATAGTTTCCCTCTTAATAACAACTGGGGGGGGGGGGGGGGGATT
>VUQI01044095.1:2274-12680 GCA_015106735.1 Paratilapia polleni | reverse complement strand
ACAAAGATACACTTTTTATAAACTTGGCACAAAAAGTAAGGAAATGTGTCTTTAGTTGATTATTTCTTTGTTGTAACAATGCTTCTTGGCAATAAATCTCATACCGTTGGAAAGCCTGTTTATTTCCCTTTAAATGGTGCCACATTTGTAAGGAAAATACATTTGTGGGTTGAGCAGCAGAGTTGAGTATGTGGGTTGCGCCCATGAAGAACTTGCCAAGTCTTCTCTACCAATGCCAAACAACTTGTTCTGCTATTGACTCTTGTTTGGTGTCGTTTATTGGATTGGATGATGGAAGTCTGAAGAACCAAGACATATTGGCAATTCAACAGTTTATTCATTTAACAAACAGGGGCCTCAGTAGCATGTGGAAGAACCATACACAGCCACAACAGCCTGACACCTCCTCCTCATGCTGGTCACCAGCTTGAAGTTGCCCTATGGCACGGGCCTTATTCAGATCAGTCAAACGTGGCATACTTGGAGCAGGCACCAACTGACCACTGTAGCAGGGTCCATGCTCACAGCACCTGGGGTACCAGAAGCTCAAAACAAGAGTCAATAGCAGAATAGGAGTTTCCATTTTCTAAACTTTTACCTTGTCCAGCTCTGAACAGATTATGAAAAACTGAAGGATTTCAAGCAAAAACTTTGTCTAATAAACTTACTTCTTTTATTCTTTACACAGTTTGAACAACTGCAGGTTGACAGCGATCAGCTGTGATTATCTGGCCTCAGCTCTGAATTCCAACCCCTCCCATCTGACACATCTGGACCTGAGTGGCAACCATGACTTGGAGGATTCAGGAGTGAAGCAGCTGTGTGGTTTTCTGGAGAATCCACAGTGTAAATTAGAGACTCTGAGGTCAGACACCATATTTTAGTTGTGCTGAAGTGAATGTGATGTGAAAGTTGTAGTAACACTAAACTGCAGACACAAGTCTAACATTATGCTTATTCACACTGAGGATCTTCATGGTAAAGTCTGTTTTCTTCTCTGGTGTAGTCTGTAGCAGAATAATCTTCACATTTAAATCTTAAAACAGTGACACTCAAGTTATGGCTCACAGCCCACATCCAGCCACAGGGTGCCGACTGGCCTGCAGACCTTTCCTAATTCAGACCCTGATTAACTGTGTACCTGTGTTCTTACTCACAGTTCTAAGTATAAGACACAACAATGAATAATCCACAGCTAACTCTCTTTAGCAGTTCAAAGATCATGGCACACAGCAATCTGTGAAACGGGAACAGTTTGGAACAGGAATTATTGCACAATTACAAAATTATACTGCTCAACTGGGTAATGCTAGCTGGTCACGTATCAGTCTTTTAAAGGCTGCGAGTTGCTACAGAATACTGAAGAAGGGAAAAAGATGGAAGATGAAGAAAAGAGGCCGGAGATAAACCAGAAGAACTTTTGCTCCAGAGAGGAGCTGTGTCTGCTGTTTGGAAAGTTTTTGCTTTTAAACAATTAGACACATTTTGCTGTCATTTCTGGTCATGCGGATTCTGTGTCTGACTTTTTCCGCGTGGAAACAGTCCGCCAGTGAAGTAGGTGAAGTGAAGATAATGTGTTACTGGAGGCTAACGGGTGTTTTTCCTGATGATTGAATCATTTGTATGGTCACCATTTTCACAGTCAGGTTTAACCTAAACAACTCCAACACGTTTTGGAACACAGTTCTTCATCAGGGAGTTAAACACAGTTCATGAAAACTCTGGATCTTTTCTAGTTGTGTTCCACCAATAGGCACGTTCCACTTGTGGTATTCCACCAATGGCAAGTTTCCACCTAGGGTGAGAGTGGAATATTCCACTATATTTAATTCAATTTAAATTTGAATAAATATTGTCGGCTTTGTGTTGATATCCTTTTGGACTCCCACACCTGTCCAGGCCCTATTCCAGGAAACATGTTCAGCAAACTTTGAGTTTAAAAATAAACTCTGTGTTGATTAATTACGAGATCGGCAACTCTGAGTTTTTGGTTCCAGAAAGGCTGATCAGAGTAAGTTCAATCAGCTCTCAGAGTGTTTTCACACCTGCGGTGTTTAGTCGGTTTAAACTGAACTCTGGTTCGTTTTCCCCCTTGGCATGGGTTGCTTGTGCAGATGTGAACCTGGTAATTGCACTTGGGTGCAGACCAAAACAACCACACCAGGACCCCTTGGGTCTGTGCGGTTCCAGAATGGTTCGTTTATAGTGTGAATGTGATCTAAATTTGGTCCGACCCAACTACCAGTTGTACGTTGCAAGTTTGAGCCAAACACCTTCCTGTAGCCAGGTATCCTTTCTGGGATGTGGCAGGGTACCGTAGATGTGCAGAGTACACAAAGGGTCAGTGCGGACTAGCAACTAGCCGTAAAGTGAATGTAAATTCTACATGCTATCCACTAGGCAGAACACAGCATCTTCTTCCATTATTTACTTTAGTTGCTCCTGCCTCAGACACATCTGGCCAATAAGCAGACTGAACATTGTCACTTGGTTTGTAGTGACTCATTTTGGTTTGCTTGGAGTTTGCTTGCAGTTTTCTCTGTGTCAAAAGAAACCAAATCACAGGAAAAAGCTACAAGTTTACAAACTCATCAACTGATTCAGAGTAAACAGACTATAGGTGTGAAAGTGCCCCGAGTGTGTTCAGCCTGAGTTAAGTGCGTGCATGAGTAGAGAAAGAAAGCCATCATTAATGGAACTCCGATAGCATGATTCACCATGGCAACAGGTAAGTAAAGAGAAGAGCCTCCATTTTAATCCAGTGGACTGAGGAATATGAACTTGTCAGTTCTGACCATGATATTTATCTTAAAAAAACAGGAGGGAAGAAAAAAGTCAGCTTGGTCCACTCTGTCATCATCAAAAACAGCGTAAAAGCTTGATGTAAAATATATAATTAAATATACTTTCTATGGTCATTGTTTACACAACTTAAATTTTTATTAGATGAAGGTGGAATCCTAATTCAACATTTGATTTTTAAATCGCATTATTCAGCTGTAACCTGACAGGGAAAAAATGTAGGTGACAGAAAATGAAGATAAAAATAAAAAAAAAAAACAGATAAGACACAGTTACTGATGGACCTGTGAATAAAAACTGTTTTTGCAACTGTTTATGACCATTTCATTTTTTTAGTAATTATTCAGTAAGAATTTTAAGTTCTGGTGTGCTGTAACAATCTCACTTTTTATAGAGAATTTTATTATTTCTGCCGTTAATGGATAAAAATGCTTCATAAGAATTACAGAAGGAGTCTGCTTTAATGTTTCCCAGTTTAACCATTTATAATCTGATCTACTATCAGCCTTCACTGATAGATGATGGCTCTCGTATATAGCAGAGATGCTTTACTGATTTACTGTTCAGTAATGGTAACAGTTTCACATTTAACTATAAATAAATAAATAAATAATACATAAAATAAATAAATGAGTAAATAAATAAAAGCTTTCTAAATCTTTAATGAATGTAAAGTTTTATCAGTAAAGGCAAACATGTTAGAAGAAATGTCTAAGATTTTATAGAGCTGTCCAGCTGGCCAGTTAGATTTGAGATATTTCAGTATAGTTTTGGGAGGATGAGCCATTTTAAATAAGAAATACAGATTGTGTTGGGACAAAATAAGCCACTATGAATGGGATGAACTGGAAAATGACCGGAGCTTAACTGGATCTGGGCCTGATCTGGTCTGAATTCGTGATCCTTATATGTTTTAGATCTGTCCTACTGTGCAAGTGGACTCGATGTGAATGTGGTTTGCTGGTCCATTATGGAGCCTGTGATACCTTAGGCCGGATCCGGTTCGGAGTTACTGCTGAAGAAAACCTGCCAGCAAGCATGTTAAGTTCACAGAGTTTGTTGTCTCGGTAACTGACCCAGAGTTTAAGTTAACCCTCTTTCTGGAACAGAAAACCCAGAGTTTCCCTCATCTCAGGGTTAACAAACTCAGAGTTGTTAGCTAAAATTGCTTCCTGGAATAGGGCCCTGGTTTTGAAGACTGTTCCTGTTGGTGGAGCATCACTGGTGGAATATTCCACTCTCACCCTAGGTGGAAGCTTGCCATTGGTGGAATACCACAAGTAGAAGGTCCCTATTGGTGGAACACAACTAGAAAAGATCCCGAGTTTTCATGAACTCTGTTTAACCGTCTTATGAACACTTGTATGCCAAAATGCCTTGGAGTTGTTTATGTTAAACATGACCATGCCATGAGCATAAAGGCATATGAAACCTTATTTGAAAAGAGAGTGCCTTGGAGGTCTTTGATTTATAAGATTTAGTCTATATGTATCCCTTCCAAAGAGTACCTCAAACAAAAACATTTTCAATCCAGGAAGCACTCCTTCTCAGATACTGTTGAAATCAATATATGATGTGCAGCTTTAATTCAAGGGATTTTTAGAAAAAAAATTGCATTAACTGTTTATGATTTGTAGCCATTTTTATATATAGTCCTCCATTTTCAGAGGCTCAAAGTTAATTGGACAACCTAGGATAATTTTAAATATAAGGATTGTTTTTAATACTTGGATGAAAATCCTTTGCAGTCAATGACTGCCTGAAACCCATGGACATCACCATGTGCTGTGTTTCCTCCCTTGAGATGCTCTGCTAGGCCTTTACTACAGCCACCTTCAGTTGCTCATTGTTTGTGGCTTTCTGCATTCAGTTTTCAGTTTAATAACTGAAAAACTGCTCTGTTGGTTGAGATTGGGCCCTTTATTCTTTTACTTTCATTGTCCCTAATGCGCCATAGTAATTATAAGTCTAGGTTTTTATCGAAGCAGTAGCATGTTGTCATTCATATTAATGGGAGATATTTTTTTACTTTTACTTTTACTTTATTTGTATTTATGAAGCACTTTTCAAAATAAAGTTGCAAAGTGCTGAACAATAATAAAAGCAGCAAATATGAAAAGTTAAATATAAATACTATGGAAATTAAAAAATCCAACGAATAAGGAAAAAGAAGGAAAGACCAACACATACACTCTTGGTTCGTAAAACCGAAAAGGACTTGATAAAGGTATTAGCAGTTATAGAAAGCCAAATGATTTAAAAAAAAATATGTTTTAAGAAGGGATTTAAAAGAGATTACAGGAGTTGTCCACCTGAGATCCTCAGGTGGACAACAAAAGGTTTAGTAACTAAACAAGCATTTGGAACCATTAACAAGGCCATGCCAGAAGATCTCAGGCAGTGGACAGGCTCATAAGGAGTCAGCATCTCGCAGATACAGGCAGGGGCCAGACTGTGTAGGGTTTTAAGAACCAGCAATAAAATCTTAAAATCAATTCTAAAGTTAACAGGTAGCCAGTGAAGGGCTGCAAGGATTGGTGAATGTGGTTGCTCCTTTTGCTACGTGTTAAAAGCCTGCTAGCAGCATTTTTAATCAATTTCAGTCTTTGTATGTTACCGTAACTGATGCCTGAGTAAAGTACATTACAGTAATGAAGTCTAGAAGAAATGAGAGCATGGATGACCTTTTCTAAGTGTATCAAACGAGAGGTCGGAGTCAATAATTACCCCTACGTTTTGAGCCTCTTTGCAGACATTTTTTGATATAAAGCCCAGATTAGAAGAGAGATCAATAGTATTGCTAGTGCTAGGGGAGGAATGTGTAATTATGATTATTTCAGTTTTGGAGCCATTCAGCTAATAAAAATTTTTAGACATCCAGATTTTAACTTCATCCAGACAAGACCTATTGTGTGAGTTATTAGCAGTACCAGGCTTTAACAGAACATAGAGTTGTCTATCGTCTGTGTAGCAATGAAAATTTAGACTGTCTCCAAAGGATTTCTCCGAGCAGTAGCATGTAGATTGTGAATAAGAGGGGGAACCCCACAAGAGAGAGGAACACGAGAAGAAGAGGCATCACCAATCCTTACAGAGAATGACCTATTGGAAAGATATGAAATGAACCAATCCAGTGCCACATCACTGATTCCAGCACTGTTTTTCAAACGGCTGATCAAAATATTGTGATCCACGGTATCAAAAGCTGAGCTAAGATCAAGTAGAATTAAGACGGAGAACAGCCCAGAGTCAGCAGTGAGCAGCAGATCATTTGAGACCTTGACCAGAGCAGTCTCAGTGCTATGATGTGAATGAAACCCAGATTGAAATTTTTCAAAGATCTGATTGTCATTCATATAATGAATCAACTGAGAGGCCACAGTTTTTTTCCTAAAATTTTGGATAAAAATGGCAGTTTGGAGATGGGCCTAAAATTACTTAAAACTGAGGGATCCAAAGAGGGTTTCTTTAAACGAGGGTAGACTGCTGCATGTTTAAAACAGGAGGGGAAAACTTCAGATGACAAAGTAATTTATGATATTTAAAATATCAGCCAACAGACTGAAAAACAGCTTTTAAAAACCATGTGGGGATACAGTCAGATGGGCAGGTGGAAGCTTTGAAATGTGCCACAGTGCTTTCTAGTGATTCCAGCGAGATCTTGGTGAACTGGCTTAAAGAGGAAGGGGGGCATGGACCTGGTTTTAGCTGTACAAATTCAGTGTCAAAATGTTTACGAATATCAGTAATTTTGTTAGTAATGTATTCCAGAAATTGTTCACTCTTTTCCACTGATGATTCAACAGGATAGGTAGGCAGAGGACCAATCACAGATTTTATTGAATTAAAAAATATTCTGGGATTGTGACCATGGTTAGTGATATGTCGTGAAAGATAGATGCTCCTCGCTTCCTTGAATTTCAGCTGGTAAGTGAATATCAGGTTCTTAAGAGCAGAGAGGGAAGTATTTAGTTTGTCCTTTTTCCATTTAGTCTCAGCCTTTCTGTGTTCTCTCTTTAAATTTTTTAATTCCTCGTTCAACCAAGGAAGTGCGGAGGTTTTCAATTTTCTAAACCTAACTGGGGCTATAGAGTCCAGAATACTTGCATGAGCTACTGAAAGCACCAATGAGGTCATCCACAGTGACGTTGGATTCATTGCTGATGAAAGTTGTTGTGTAAATGGGGAAAGTTTGACAAAAACTAGCACCATGGGTAGAATTTAGTGCCCAGGAGTGTATCATTGTAGATGGTTTGGGGTTTGGAGAGAGAAGTGGAATCTGGAACAGCATAGCATTGTGGTCTGAGACAGCAAAATCCACTAAGCTTCATCATCCACATATACAACACGGGAAATCACAAGATCAAGTGTGTGCCCTTTAACATGCCTCATATGCTTCACATGTTAAGTCAGACTGAAAGACTTTAGAAGTTTGATGAAGTCAGAGGCAAATGCAGCAGATGAGGCAACACAGACATGAATATCGAAGTCCCCCAGAATAAGCACTCTGTCATAATTAGTCATGATAGTTGATAAGAGATCTGAAAATCCTTGTATAAAGCCAAAAGTCATCTTTGGGGGTCTGTATATTAAAATACATAAAAGTGGCGATTTACACTTCAATATAAAACCAAGACATTCAAATAACGGAAGAAGGAGCTAAAAACATTTTTGTATGTCACCGTTAGTCCACCCCACTGACCTGTCACCCTAGACTGATGGAACAATAGGTAATTTGGGGGAGCGGACTCTATGAGGGGGGCATGATCTTCAGGATTTAACCAGGATTCTGTGATGATAATATTATTAGTCAAGATAAAGTCCTGGCAGATAAGACTTATTGGCAAGTGACCTTACATTGAGCAGACAAAACTTAGCTGATTCAATTTTAGAGGATTAACTGTCGATTTTAGCTGTGAAGAGGTTATTTCTGAGTGAGGAATTAAAAGATTTTGAGTTACTACACTGCCTTACAGAGATCCTGACAGGAATGAATGAATGAATAGGAGAATTTGAACAGATTACAGCAGGATCAGCATTATCAAAGGCAGAGCTGAGACGGGGAGAGTTAGAATGCTGGGCGGGGTCTTGCTGTGAAAAACATCAATCCAAATTAAAAGCAATAAAATTAATAAGATTGTGAGTTAGTTTTTCTGTTCCATGGGAATCTAAGACCATTGGAATAAGTTCAATAAAATTAACAGTCTTACCCACTGACAGACAGTATGTGATGGCACCAGGAAGCCTGAGAAAACGGAAGATAGTCTCCAACTACAAGAATCTCAGGTCATGTTGTCTCAAGAATCTCAGGTCATGTTGTCTCAGGGCTGCCGTGTGAATGGAAAGTTTAGAGCTGAATTTATGACTTGTGGGCTAGTTGAGAGCTGGTTGGCTGTGTGAATGTTCAGTTGATTAGCGGCTTGATTGAAGGAGGGCACTTGTTCTGTTTGACTGTTTGAACCTGCATCTTGTTGGCTTCCACTGTTCTGAGTTTTCATTTTCTTCGGCTCTGTACAGTGGATGATTTCAAGGACAGACTTTATCTAATAAACTTACATCTTTTATTCTTTATATAGTTTGAACAACTGCAGGTTGTCAGAGATCAGCTGTGATTATCTGCTCTCAACTCAACACTGAATGATTGAAGCACAAACTTTGTCTAATAAACTTATAACTTTTATTCTTTATTCAGATTGGAGTACTGCAGTTTGACAGATATCAGATGTCTGGTCTCAGCTCTGAAGTCCAACCCCTCCCATCTGAAATTTCTGGACCTGAGCTCCAACAGCCTGCAGGATTCTGAGGTGAAGGAGCTGTGTGGTCTTATGGAGAGTCCACAGTGTAGACTGGAGATTCTGAGGTCAGACACCATGTTTTAGTTGTGCTGAGATGAATATGATGTGAAAGTTGTGCTGACACTAAACTGCAGACATAAGGTTGATATTACACAGATCCACATTGAAGATTTTCATGATAGTCTGTTTTCTTCTTCACTGATTTAGTCCATTAACTGTAGCAGAAAAATGTTCACATTTAACCCTTTCATGCATGAATTATGACATCTTCAGTCAAGATTTTTTTTCCACTTTTTGCCACTATAGCAACAAAACACATGCATATTCAAATGAAAAGGGCTTTTGAATAGCTGTCCACTGTAGTGGCCACTATGCATGAAAAGGTTACATTTTTATTATTTTTTTCTGAGAGCCCCTTTGTGTTAACTGTGTTCTGCTAATACAGAATAAATGTGCAGATTAATAAAGTAAGTGCAATATGACAAAGCAAAATAGCCTGCTGTGGGCTTCATTCAACTTTCAGCATGACTTTGCTTGAATGACTTATCAAGCTGATTGCGCTGTACTTCTGGCATAAGTTACCTTTCTTAGGAAAGCTGAAGAAGGGAAAAAGAAGAAAAAGTTGTTGGTCTCAAAGCTGGCTGTATACTGAATCCTGACAGGCTTCAGATATAGGCAACATTTCCCTGCTCATCCCACAATGACTGTTTTTAAGAAATCTTGTAAGCCCTTACTGTATAAATTTACATTTATCATAATAGAGATAAGTGGCCAACTAATGTAAAGTAACCTGATGTCGTGGGTTGGTTTTCCTTCTGTCCTCCTCAGTGTTTTAAGGCAGCAGCCACTACTGTTCTATATCCAATTTAAATTAAATTGATCTGTTTCAATCCCCAATCCCTGTTCCTAGTGGGGTTCAGCAGGTTACTCACGCCTCTTGGCGAAGGGTTGACAAACGCTGATCTACTCAGTGTGGCACCCGTCCGGTCCTGGACATCTAAGGCATCACAGACCTGCTATTGCTCAATCTTATTGACTGAACACCACTTGTCCTTCTAAGAAGTTGGACTCAAATCACACGGGGTCAAGTAACTAGTTAGCATGTTGGAGCCTTGTTATTGGAATTAACCAGACAAATCACTCGACCAACTAAGAACAACCATGCACCACTACTTGGGTGCGGTCGTTATCACTGTTGCCTCATAGCACAAATTCAGGGTTCTAATCCAGGCTGGGGCCTTTTTGTGTGGAGTTTACATGTTCTCCCTGTGTCTGTGTGGGTTCTCTTTGGATACTCTGGCTTTCTCCTACAGTCCAAAGACGTGCGTGGGGTTGGGTTAATTGGTGATAGTTAATTGGCCGTTGACAGATTGGTGACCTGAGACCTCTTGCCCTGTGGCTCCAACAGATGATCTGTTTCAAAAACGTACACAAAGCAACAGGCACCCCAACTTAAGTTTTGAAGCTCAGATCTTTTGTAACTTATTTCTTTTTATTTCTTTTTCTTTTTACACATTTTATCACTTCTTATCATCTTTATTTTATTGCTGTAAATTAGCAGCATGACAGCTGAGTCTCAGGTTATTATTCTCATTCTTAATCAATAATGCCACTTTGTTTACAATTAACCTACCCGAGTACTCTGTACGGGAACTTCCCTGACAGCCACATTGGCATGTTTCACTACTATTCAGAAACATTAGCATGAATAATAACTGATAAGACTATTTTAGGCTCAAGTTGGGATCTAAAATATGAAGCTGTGCAGTAACTGTCTGTTTGTTCATGAATCAAGAATGCCAAAGCAGT
>VUQI01044066.1:6113-23125 GCA_015106735.1 Paratilapia polleni | reverse complement strand
CACACATACGCACACACGCTGCCACTCTGTGTAGACTGAGGCCGCAGATGTCGAGCTGCTCCTAAAATCTTAGAGCACAACCTGTCTAATGTCAGTGAGCTGGTGGATGCATAATTGCATAATGAACAATGGAGGCCCACACAGATGTAGCTGCCATGTGAAGTGTTGAGATGGAGCAGCCGGGGAGATGAGCCAATGAGTCAGACACAAAGCCCATATTCACAGGAGGTTTATCAGCACAACACCTCGCTGTTATCTAAACTCTACTGATTTCCTCTGTTTGTGTGTGTTTTCTAGGTGCCCTGGTGTCAAGCATATTCAACCAAGAATCTAAAAGATACTGAAAGATATACACCATCTACAAACCTGGCCTGTCAGATTGACTGTGTTATGATGGAATACAGTAATATTACAGTGCCTGCATAAATGTGAGAATTTGCATTCACAACTCAAAGGCTTTTTTTTTTCCTCCGGGTGTCCATTATTCTTTTTGAAATAAACAAGCTACAGATTTACACAGCCAAGATTGATGCCTTTCATAAGAGCCAATACAATGATGACAAATATTATAGCCGACAATCTGTACATCCACAAAAACATTACAATCCATTTATATTCTGTATTTTCCTCTATTACACTTACAGTGTGTGGAAGCAATCAGGGGACATTTCATGCTGGCAGAGAACAGCGTAGCATCAAGTCACTTGTCACAAAAAACTTTTTTGAAGCACACAGACATAAGCATGGACACAATGGCTGGCTCCATGTCAGCTAGAAGCTGCAAGCAGTAAATTGCTCTCTTTTGTTTTGTTGCTTTTTTTCCCCATGGAGAGCTAAAAGCTGCGAGCTGTGAGCTTGTCCACAGGGAGAAAATTAAATTAGCAAAATCACGTTTTCACATTAGAGCCAAGAAGCCGTTTGGATTTTGTTTTTAAATTTTCCTGCTTTAAATAATATTGTTTCTCCTTTGTTTTCCTTTTCTTCTTTTTCTTCTTTTAATAACTTCTCTTATTCTATTGACCTGACTTAAAGATACTATGTGAAAACCTTTTAGTTTTGGTTTTGAGCCACTGTTTCACCAGACTTTCTGTTTAGAATAAGACACGATAATTTTTATAGTCATCTGTATCTCAGGGCTTCCTTGAGACTTTACATCACCTTTACAGCACCTTCTTTCCCCCGTTTAACCATTGTGCTACAGTCACACTAGGGAAGACAGTGGTTGGAAACTACAGCATGACCCCAAATATCATGACTTTGTGCAATGAACCTGCGATCTTGTCGCCTTTGAAGTAGTTGCTTCAAAGACTGGGACCAGGTCTGCGACCACTCGCAGTCAGTTGCTGTCTTCAAAGCAACTCTGGCGGGTCAAGACAGCAATAAAATGTCAATAAATCAGTCTGCTATCAGTTTGCAATTGAATAGGGTCAAGTTGGGAATCACATGCAATCTGCGATAATACAGCTATTAACTGTGATAAATCAGTGAAACATAACATTAGCTACTTACATTCAGAGTACAGCCAGAACCTCTTAGATTTGAAACAGAAATTCCTCCACAAACAGTAGTTGCTTCAGGATGGCTATTTAATTGCAAAATGACATAGACTCCCAGCAACCTTGCTTTTATACAGGAATATAACGACAATACAATCAGTTGGCAACCAGTTGAGTCAAGTCCCCTGCCAATCTGTCTGAGAGTGATTGCAGTCAGTCCAATTCGGACTGCAACTGTTTGGATACAGGTTGCACCCCACCTAGAGACCTGTGCAATCACATTGTGATCAAAAGTGGTCACTGCATCTACTTGCAATCAGTTGCTGAATGCAAAAAAATTCAATGCAATCACCGGGCAACCAAAAATTTTTCCTAGTCACAAGGGGCTATTTTTACTCTAGTGTGACTGAGCCGTTACACACACTTATGTCAGATCCCATAGTGATTAAACATTATATTTGAAATGTTTATTTACACATATCATTTGTGCTTGATGAACTTGCAAAGAATTCTTTATTCTGTATAAATCACAACAAAGAGCTATAATGTAAAACATAACTTTATTATTCAGTTCCTCTCTCTCTCTTAGTCTGAGGACACCCTCTGTTTTGTGACTTTACATGTGATACAGATAGATTATCATTTTCCCTTGGAATCATAGCCAGTACCTTCCACTCAGCTTCCTGTTTTCCAACAGATCTAACAGGCTAACAAACTGTAAATCTGTCAGACAGTGTATGTTGTGTACATGTGTGTGTTTAGTTATGTTCCTGTTTTTCTGCGTGAAGTTTTATGAGGCTTGCTCTTGCTGTGCTCTTTTGCAAGAAGAGTCGGGGGTAGATTTACCTGCGTGTGCAACGAAAAGCTTTCGCAAGAAATTTTTTTTAAGGTCATAGTTGCGACTAAAAAGAAGAGAGGAGATTTAGAGTAGGCAGGCAGTGAAGGGGCGATACTTTAGGTGAATGAGGGAGAGGTAATGAGCACAAATTAGGTTTCGACAAAGTCTCGCAAGAATGTCAGTTTCTGCCTAAACAGTGTAGAATATAATGACTTTGTGGAATAATCATTCATCCGAAAACGTCATGCGCAAGATCTTTTTTTTTGACCAGTCCTTATAAAGCTCACAGCAGACTGGATTAAACAGAAGAACTGGCTCTTTGTGAGTTTACACAAAAAGACAGTGATTTAAAGCTGTGCTATGAGTCACTTTTATAAATACACACGTTATCATCTTAAATCAGGAAGTGAAGTTGCAACAAAGACGAGATTCCAATACCCACTTAGTGGCATTTAAATCCACCCAGTTTGCCCATTGAAATGCTGCTGCTGGCAGGAAAAGTTCTTCAAAACACAGGAACTAAGGAACTGAAAGTTAGAAGGAAAACACACAACTTACTAAACATTTCTTCAACAGAAAGAATGTCGGTGACAGTAAATAAATCAATGTGGATGCAAATACTTCAATTTTTAGGTAATAAGGTCGAGACAGAGTCTGACTCAGATATCGTAGTGGGTATATCATCATTACCATATAAATGGAAAAACCTTAGGGATAGTATACATCTAATCAGAAGCATAGATTTATCCTTTTGATTTTACTCTGCTGTTTTTGTTCTCTCTCAGCACCCTCATCATCATTTCTAAAAATCTGTGCCACTTGTTCAGCACTGAACAGCAAAGAGACAAAACACACAGCTAAAAAAAATTGTAGCATTTCACTGCTATAGAGTTGGTGAAGACCAAAACAGAGCTACAAGAAAAGAAAGTTGGTTTTATGCCAGATAGGCAGGAACACGGTTGCTCTGCTGGATGCAGAAAGCAGTTTAGTTACAGTGTCACCCTATGAAGAAGGACAATACATTATTGTGTTTAAAACTTGTTTCCTCTCCTGCCACCCTATAGTGAAAATCAGTAACAAATAATAAGCAACTCAGCTGTGAAATAGATGTGATAGAGTAAAACCTTCAGGTGCACACCTCCCTTTAAAATGCACCTAATTACTTTTATTCATCCCTATAATTGATTTACTAATGTTTTCTGGATCAACTATAAGGCCTTAAAAACACCTCAGATTAAAAGATTATAGGTCTCTGTGGGTCATGCTGCTCATTTGTACTAATGTCTTACATAAATTCCTACTTTTAACTGTTACCTTTTAAAGCTCTACTTATCAGTTACACTTTGAACACAAATCCTTTAAAATAAATGATGCTGTATCCAAAAGAGGTACCAAGTAACTGTTATTTTGATGCACAGAGAAAAGTAAGAGTGAAAGTAGAAAAAAAAAAAAAAATTTTTCTGGCTGGATAAACTGAATCTCCAATGCTAATGTGACTGTTGCAATTATACAGTCTTTTGACAGTCGTTTTAAATTCCTGCAGTTTTCAAGACTTATGCAGTATTTAAATTCTGCACCATGAGGTGCTCTTGGTGGGTGTGCAGGTGATGTTGCATACTAACTACTTATGACACTGTTAATTCAATGCTAATCTACTCTTCTGTCTCCAGGCTTCCTCCAACAAGTAGCTTCTTGTTAAGCAAGAACTCCTTAAGCAGGTGATTTGTTTAATTTACACTTTTGACACTCATCTGTTTATAACATGTCCCTCGACCAGGGGTCAGTTAATCTAGAGCAGCACCACACAGTACATTAGGTTTGATAGTTCAGTGATCTGGAGGAATTCGATGATGGAGTGTGAGGGGTCATGTGAGTGACCTTGAAGTTAGAGGTACAGAGGTAAGTTTGCATGATTATGTTTTTCATTTATTAACTGAACCAGAAAATGCAATAACCTTATGGTTCAAAATCCAAATCCAAATGAAAGCATTTGTACCATGTTGCAAAAATATGAAAATTCAAAACTGGAATGTGCAACCACTCTTCAAATTGATGAGATCATTGATTAGTTTTTGACATCAGCACAAGCAGCTAAAGTATGGTTTTGGTGTTTATCATCAGTATCCATAACCAGTGTAAGGTGGAGTGGGTAACCTTTTTTTCTCTCTCATCTTTCATTATCCCACTTAATACAAGAACTAACTAGCTCATATTGTTTCTTTTTGTCCATATCTCTTAAATGAAACATCATTGATGAGTATGCTGACTTTTGGCGTGTGACATGCATTTTTAGACTTCTTAGTCTACTCATTGGGTGTAGCTCTAACTGTACATGTAAGATCCGTTTTAATACATGAGACCTGGAAGTATTGAATGTGGCTGGAGACAGTGTTTCTACCAACTCATCAAACTAATGTTTGTATTAGCTAGTTAGACACAACACAAAGGACATGATTCAAAAATTCACTTTCATATAGAAGAAGGAGTTTGTAAATACTTTTCTCTCCCTCTTTCTTTCATGCTCTGAGGACAGAAGTAAAGACATGTAATGTAACATAATTTAATGAAGAGCATGAATCACAACTATTACCAAATTTAATTACCAATAACACATTTTCTTTGCTTTTTTTTTTAATTACTTTTACTTCGCTTTTTTTATTTGTCTTGTGAAATTGCAGCAGGCTGCTCCATTGATAACAAGTCCATCAAGTCCTTATGCTAGTCATCCATACTGAAATAATTTGCAAGCTGATAGAAAACCCAGTGCTATAATCCTATGCACAGTCCTTGGCTGCACAAAGGACATATTAACATATTAAGAATACATGAGTTTTTTTGGTAATAACCATCCGAAGCTGCTTAAAAAGAGAACAGCAGCCCACAACCATGCCAATCCAATATTGATGATGTATGATGAGTGTACAGAGGCTGTTTTAAGTTGCAGTATTTGGTATATAACAGTTTGATATTTTTATACTTTTTTATGCAATTAGTGCCATTGTGCTGTAGTCATAGTTGTGCCAAGGAAATCACTCTGAAATTTAGCATTACACAGCAAACTATGCATTGCTGAGACAGTTTAGTTTGTCTTCTAAACTTTTCTCTGCCAGGGCTGCCCTTTATCACTGCTTCTGATCATAATTTTTATGGTCAGAATTTCTAGGTGCAGCCAAGGGGTGCAGGGTTCAGTGATCTCAGGCTTTCATCTCTGCTTTTTTCCAGGTGATGTGGTTCTGTTGGTTTCATTACGCAATGGCCTCCATTTTGCACTGGGGCTGTTTGCAGCCAAATGTGAAGTGGCTGGGATGAGAATTAACACCTCCAAGTCTGAGGCCATGGTTCTCAGCCAGGTTGGGAATGAGTTGCTGCCCCAAGTGGAGAAGTTCAAGTATCTCTTGTTCATGAGTGAGGGGAGAAGGCAGAGGGAGACTGGCAGATGGATTGGTGCAGCATCTGCAATGGTGAAGATGTACTGGTCTGTTGTGTTGAAGAGAGAGCTGAGCATGAATGTGAAACAGTCTATTTACTGGTTGATTTATGTTCCCATCCTAACCCTGAGATCGCAGATACAAGCAGCAAAAATACGTTTCCTCCCTAGAGATAGAATGAGGAGCTTTCTCATTCTGGAGGGGCTCAGAGTACAGCCACTACTCCTCCACATCGAAAGGAGCCAGTTGAGGTGGTTTGGACATCTGACCAGGATGCCTCCTGGGCTCCTTCTAGGTGAGGAGTTCCTGGCATGTTCTACCAGTAGGAGGGCCCGGGGCAGTCTCAGGATATGCTGGGTCTCTGTTTAGACTGCTGTCTCCATGACCCAAATCCTGATAAGCAGCAGAAAATGGATGGATGGATGGATGGATGGATGGATTGTAAAAGTGGATTGTCCATTCTGGTGGGGCCTTTGGGATTGTACCATAAAAGTAAAAATTTTAAAAGTAAGAATTATAAGAAATGCAATACTGACGAATATCTGGAAGTCTTTTCCTTCTTTTGATCATAGGTTTGTAACTGAGCCTTAGTTGTTGTTTTTTTTTATCTCTCCATAGAAAGGCAGATAATCATTTATTTATTTCCTTAAAGCACCAGGAGAGAAACTTAAGGGTCATAGATGACATAAGAAAGGACAGCCGTGGTTTTAATGACTTCAGCTCTGCTGCATAAGGGCAAAGGCAAGGCTGTCCTACCTTATAGGCTTATTTTGTTTCCCAAATATTTCATGCCTTTTGGCTTCCATTTAAAAGGGGTAGTAACTAAGTGTGATCGAAAAGTAAGATGATTAAGTGGAATAGCCTCAATAATACATTTTCTCCTAACATCTATACTTATTTTATGAAATACTTTGAAAGGTTCAAGTGTGCTTAAGACAAAATTGAATCTTTTTAAAACTATTGTTGCACAGTAGTTCTGCCAATTATTCATATTTATTCTGAAAATCCTTCATTGCTGAGATCTATGGATAAAGCAACACCAATAAACAGCATAAGCAAATGAGAGTACATTAGTGTTATCATTTCATTAGACGACACTGAATTATTTGGGTATATACTATCCTCAATTATTAAGATAAACCATCGTCTCTGTCACGTTCCCATATAAGCCAAGTCTTTAATCTTCCAAATGATTTCAGTGTCTTCAGTTATCTTTCATGGTTTACACGTCAACATATTGTTGACCTTTTATGCATCTTTGCCTCTTTAAACAAGCCGTAAGTCAATAAGCAAAGCAGCACAGACAACAAATGGATGATAAATGTCACACGCTAACGGTAAGCGATCATGAATGCAGCTAACGCTGCTCATAAATCAGCTTGCCTGTCAGGACTGCATGTGATTAACAGATAATTTAGGCAAATATTTGCACACCAGAAAGAGACTGAGTGAGAAGTGCAACTAATGAGTTAATCCAGTATCTCATCTCTTTTCTTGTAAAAATCAAAAACACTAAAGGAATGCCACTTGTCTTGTTGGTTCAAACTACTTCTTCAGTGATGGGAGTGAGGACTTCAAAGTCATCCAAATGTCACTGATAAATTACTGACATGCTAAAACATCCTTACATACACAACCCCCTATATTTAATTCGGTGAACCCCAAACCTTTAGTGTAAATACAGACACAATAATCTTGTTTGCCTGATTAGTTCCAGTCTATGACGGTGCCCAGGAAGTGTTTACATTGACTGAAACACTGGTTTACAAAATGCAGTCCTCTCATTCATTTCAGTAGGCCCACTACCTTGGCAAAGTGAGAGTGCAGATAAAAGTAGGACATCTTGCAGGAGGCAACCAATCAGAAGCGTGTGTAAATGACATGCTTTTGTGTTTGCTTATATATTGTCCTGTTGCGTGATTAAAAAATCTAATGTCTAATGTCTAAAAGTCTAATGTCGTTTGCTTCTGCAATATAAAATGAACATTTCCATTGCAACTGTTCCCCATCATCATCGTGGAATCAATGACAATGACAGAGGGGGCTTTTCACAGCCCTAACTAAAGCTTCCCCCTCACTATCTTGAGGGACATTCCAGTTAAACAAGATAGGTGTATCCGTGCATAGAACCACCTCATACCCACACGTGACAGTTAATTCTCACACTGCTTACTCTGTAGTGTTGTATATTTGGTTTATCAGATGACAGAACACAGTTATGTGGAGACACGCGACATAATGCACCACCATCATGTGCATTAGATTATATACAATAATAGTACAGTGTTGTGACATTATACAAAACCATTGTTTGTTACTCATTTATGTCTTACACAGCAATGTGCTGTATAGATAACAATAATGCAAGTAAATAAATAAGATCTAATAAAAAACACTGATCCAATCATCAGTGAACCAGAAGATTCTTCCTGGGACATTTCTCTGTAGAGTTTGTATGTTCTTCCTCTCTCAGAGTACTCCTGTCAGTCTTGCACTGGATTTGCTTTTGGTTACCTGAGTCCTACAGGAGCTGGGCTGGGCTGGCTACGACTCCGCCTCCGGGTGGAGTTTGGGTTCCACTTGGCAATCTTTGCACCTGCTTCCAATCAGCCGTCGCACCTGCTGGCAATCGTCTCATCGGGAGCAGTATATAGGATATACATATATACATATATATATATATAGCAGTATATAGGGACCGGCTCGATCCCTTCACTCTCTGCCAGATTGTCATCCATCACTGTGTGGTAATCAAGCTCCTCCATGACCTTCTCCTGTTTCCCAGCTTCACCTTTGCTGACATTGTTCTCTCGTTTCCTTAGCAACTGCGTGGCTGAAGAATCTAACCCTGCCAAGAATCTGTTACCTGCCTCGGTCAAGTCGATCCTCTAACCTGGAAGATATCCTTTGGACTATTTACCACTCATCCTCACCTGCCTGCCTGCCCTCCCACGCTTCTCAGTATCCTCCGAAAGCAAACCAGTGGCTCTCCCTGGAACTGTCAAACTTCTCCAGTTCTTATCACCTCACACTCAGCAATATTCATCATTCCCTTCTCCAAGTCCTCTGTGGATTAACACCTCTTTCCTCTCCCCCAGTACTCTTGGCACCCCAGTCTGGACCTGTACTCCTGACTATACCCCGCTAGTCAAGTTCTGTGAATTTAAACCTGCTATGACAATAAACCTGTTTCCTGTGAATTCAGTCTGTTTCAGGTCTTGCCTAAGAGTCCACTCTAACCTACTGCCATTCAGGCATATGACAACTCCAGTTTCCTTCCACAATCCAAAGACATGCATGTTAATTGGTGAGTCCAAATTGACTGGAAGTGTGGATGTGAGACAAAGTGCATACAATTAAGTGCTCTGTGAATGTGGCTTGAGTGGTCAGTAGACCTAGAAAAGTGCTATATAAATGCCAGTGCATTTCCATAATGAAAAGCTCCCAGGGCCTCTACTTCTGCCACCACTCTCTCTCCCTTTCCCTCTGTCTTTCATCTTTCTGTCTTGTGTGAGTTTGATTGCAGAAGCAGAGATTGGTGCGTGGGAGGTCAGGCCACCAGGTGTTCATCCTGTCTGCTCTGCCATAAATACCTGGTTCCAACCCCTCACCACATCCTCGACTGTGTCTCACAGTCAATCGTGTCCCAGCTAATCTTGTATTTTTAGCCTTTTTATTTGACTACTTAGTTAACCGTCACTATTTCCTTCTGCCAACAGACTCCTTCAGTCTGAGTCCTTCCTCTGTCTCACCCTGCTGTTCTTATATCTCTGGGATCGCTCTCAGCATGTAACACTTGGCTTGCACCCTACCCAGCAAAACTTGACTTGGAACCATTAGGACTAATAGTGATTACACTTTCAGTGCATTACACTGAACATCTCAACAGAAGATTTTTCAAAAATGCACAAACCATTGTCTAACCCACATTACTGGAGTGAGATAATATCACATAATATTGTCCCTCTACACTGACTACATTTGATCGTTTGGTTAATTACGTCCACAGTGCCTGCAAATGTTTGTAGATAGTAGTTCACTGATGGCCACACGGCTGAGGGTCAACAGCTTTTGTTATCGGCACAATATGAAGTGCAGAACAGTGAATTACAATTGAAATGTTGATGTGTGTCCCATTCATATCTCTCAGAAGTTCTGAATAGTCTCCCACTCTCTAGAACAAAGGTGTTTCTTGTGTGTGAAACTATAATTAAGCATGTTGCTGCGATGGGTCATGAGTGCAGAACCCCACTCCCTTTGTCTTCCCGGGGTTACACTGCGGTCAGTTTGAATAGCTGTGCAGCTTTAATGCAGTAGCACTCTTCAAGCGAGAAGCTGCCACAGTGGAGATTTTTCCAAAGCATTGTTTAACAGGCCTGCTGGCACAGCGTGGCACCAATAAGGAACAGGCCAGTAACTATGTGAAATACTGTATCCACCAGTAACTTCTTCACCTTTGCTGGATATGATTCATGAATTTTTATGTATTGGTAACATGTACACAGACACAATGCTGCCCTGGTTATGATTGGAGTTGCATGTAAACTTGGTAAGCTAATTTCAGAAATGTTTGTTTTTCTTGAGCTAGAAACACTTTTACCCTTGAATAAATAACAGTGTTGTATAGTGGGGGTTTTTTCCCTATTGAAACACAGTGTGTGTGCAGCAGTTTGGAAGTCTGACCACATACTGACAGTGAGGGCTGATGTGAGAGGAAAATATCTTTAATGCCTCTAATTTTGCTGGTTACAGAGATGACATCACATAAAAGTGTCTGTCTTAAGAAGTGATTTGAAGGTAGTCACTGATTCTGCACGTCTAATCTCCTCAGGAAGGTTGTTTCAAAGCCAAGAAGGCCCCAGTGGGGAAAAGCATGGTCACCTTTAGGTTTAAGACTCAACTCTGGAACAGCCAGAAGGACGCCAGCTGAGGATCAAAGGCTGCAGACTGGTTCTGCTTTGTAGCTTAGGGCCAGTTCCATACATGCTTTACAAGTGATTGGGCAAATCTTAAAATCAATTCTAAAACAGAGAGGCAGTGGAGAGAATCCTGGATTTGGGTGATGTGATGCTGTCTGATAAAATCAAAGAGAAATATAATAGTATTTAAAAAAAACAAAACATTTTTGCTCTAAAGCTAAATGGACATCCATCAGCTTAAACACCTTAAACTGTCATTTACATTTCCTCCATCTACAAAAGGCACTTTCTTTTCTTTAAATTCAGTTTATGTCTACAGTATGAACTGGTTGACCTCTGATGGGGTTCAGTATGTGATTGCTAAATGAATAAATGGCTCAAGAAGGGCCTGAAAGAGGTATTTAGAAGGTCAGAGATCACAAGTGCATGAACAGAAACATAACACACTGAGGTGGATTTAGTTTTCTGTCTCTCCATTTGGGCTGCAAATCACGCTGTGTTCTTTGGAGCAGGAAAAGGATCTTCAAATTCACATCAAGCTGAACAAACATAGCAAAGGTTTTCTGCACCGGAGAACAAATGTATAAACGTGCTTTCAGATAAAAAGAGATCTCTGTCGCCAGGACTGGCTCTAGCCCTTTTGGTTAGAGCCAGTCCTGGCGCAATTAGGATTTACTGTTCCCATTTGCAGCTACATGGATATCTAGCCTATTAATAGAGGCTTTTGAGAAAATAGTCACTTTCAGTTATTTAGTAGTTTAGTAGCCCTGTGATGCACTGTCGGCCTCTACAGGGTGTAACCTGTCTCTTGCCCAGCGTCACCTGAGTCAGTCCCCAGGCCCCTGCAGGATGGATGGATGGATGGATGGATGGGTATGCTGATATACAGCTCATGAGGACAGGCGCCACAGTGTATTTCAGGAGGAAAATGTTAACTTCCATGAAGTGAAAAAAATAATCATTTATTAACAATAATAGAAAATACATATTTTGATTTACCAGCAGGTCCTGATACAGTCTGTCTCTGTGTCCACAATAATTAACGTGTTCAACTCTCTCGCGTTTGGAATTCTCAGAGCAAAACTTCTACAGTTTGATCGTTAGCTCCTGTTAAGGTCTTGTAAAATCCAGATTAAAGTCTGATAAGTTTCATTAATAACCTCTGTGTGCATGCCTCCAGTAACTTAAGTATGTAAACTGCGTCTTTTGTGCTGACTGAGAAGAGAAAATATTTGCATTCACTGTAACCTGTTCTAAAGTGATGTGTTACAGTTTTTTTTTTCTTGTGTTAAACTGGGAGGACACAAATTTATCTCTAAAAAATTTATCTTATGTGTTACGTATTACGTGTTACAGTAATCCATTTTTCTACTAAATTCAGTAATCAGTAATTTTGGGTACTAGTCAAACAATTATTTTGTTACTTGGGCTACATAAGCTCCTCAGATATTTGCACTAGTACATGCCCATGCTACAATATTATTTGGCCTGTTTGTGCTGTTGGCCATGAAATGAAAATGACATGATGCTTTTATAGGTACTGTAGGTGCTTAAATGCAATAAATAAATAAATAAATAAAAGGGTCATTTTAGCCCATTGCAAGGTGGTTGCTAAGCAACATGATGACATATCATGTATAATTCAGCTTTATGGATTATTATTTATGGGTCATTAAATTAAACTGATAGGATGCTTTCATAAGGTAAAAAACTGGTTATTTTACCCTGTTGGGTAGCTGCCAGGCAATCTCATGGCATCATAGTAACCTGCATCATTCAAGTTTAGTGGTAGAAATTAGATGTTACTGAATTAAACATGATCCAATGCTTTTATTTTTAGGCCGTGTTGCTGAGTATCACAAAAGTAATGTAGCAAGTAGTGAAAGGAATTTCTTTTGTCACTGAGTAGATGGGTGACGTAATACATTACACTTAAGAAATAAATAAATAAATAACAAAAAAAAAACAAATAATGTGCAATACATTACATTTTTTTGAGCCACCACCCCAGCACTGCATATAGGCAGTCAACACAAAAATATCCGGATTAGCTACATCAGTGACGTCTTCATTTCATGGTGTAGATGATTGTTGCTGATTACAGGGTTTCTCTTTATTTTAAAGCACACATCTGCAGTGATGCAGGCTGTGGTCCAGGGTAGCTTTTCTTGTCAGGGGAAACGGCTACTTTGGCAGCACCGTTGCCTCCCAAACACTCGCCTCACACTTCTGTTCCTGTAAATTTTAACATGCGCATTAAGATTTAAATTAGCTTCCTCCTCCATCTTGTCACATTGAAGGGAGGTGTGATCTTGTTAGACACTGACATCAAAATGTGAATGTTTTTATCTCTGAGGTAGGCTGACATGTTCTCATTCTGTGCAAAAAAGAAGCAAGTCTCCCAGGAATGCTGCTCCATATTGATCATGTATTAAATACTAGAGGGCATCCCTTCCCAAAAAAATTGCACCCTAAGTCACCCATGCAGTTGTGTTTCTACATCATTTTTTCTTTCAGAGTGTTCATTCTATAAAAGATCTTTCTATTAACCTTAAAGTTCAAACTGCACCACCAACTGCTGGTAATACTTTATTACAGGATAGTCCGTCCTTAGAGTCTCTTTGCACACAAGCAGCTGGAGAGAAAGCTGTGCAAGCTTTGTTTTACAGTTAAAAGATAAAAATTTTCCTTTTGTTCTCCTTAATTCAGCGCAGTGTATGAAATTCCTTATCATCTCCTTTCAGTTCCTCTCAATCCCTCCCAGTTATTTCCTTCTGAGCATGAGGAAAATCCTGACAATGAATCAAACCCAGTGGGACGCTGGGTTCTTTCAACAATACATCTGGCTCATATCCCAACGTTAGGAACCGGGGACTATCTCACGATGAAAAACTGATGTATTATTGACATTGTAAGGTGCAAAACCACCAAAAATGCGCCATAATATCCCGAATAATGTGAGGGAAATGCTTTTGAGTTTGAAAATCAGAGCTCTGCAGACTAGGACGTAGTACAATGTGCTGTTCCACTGATAAAAGCAATTTGAAACCGAGATCTAATATGTTGCCTAGGGGACAGATTTAAATGTACGTCAAAACAAAGTATGATAAAGCAAACTGAATAAGCTTCTTATCATTATAAATTGTCTTTGTTTGCTTATTGTTTTTCCTTTTTGTGGCAACAAGACAAAACTTTCAGAAAGCTAAACAAAGTCTCCTGTAATTGGTTCTCCAGCTGCCTGTCCTAATTAAATCAACCTAGGTTAACACACACACACACACACACGCTCATGTGCATGCATGCATGCATGCAGTGTGGGTCAGCACCTATAAATACCTGTATGAGATGAGCATACCAAATCAGCTACATGTGAAGAGTGATAGAAGTGGAGGGGTGGTGGTGTGTTGTGTATATTTGTACTGCACAGGTACAGGTGGTGTAAACTCAATACAGTGTATTTATTGTGTTTTGGTAAAGCTCATAATATTCAGATAATATACAGAGCCTGTAAATGGTCCTATAGCCCAAGCAGTGGATCACAAAACAACATGAACCTACCTGTCTCTGTAGCTCGACTGAGCATTCCAGCAGCTTTGAAACTTTGTTGGATTTTGTCATTTATTGATTTAACTAGAAAGTGAACTTTCCAAATTACCCAGCAAGCATTTCTACATTGAATAACCCCCAACTGACCGTCTGTTCTCAGCAATGGTTAAAAAATAGTCCTAAAATGAACGCTGTTCCAGCATCAAAAATGCAGCCTCAACGTAACAAACGCAACAAACAAAGCATTCAAGCTTGTGAGAAGAATAACAAACTCATGAAAAGCCCTCTGGCTTTAAGCCCATTTCTTAGCTCGACACTGTGCAGACATGTTTATAATGCTCACATCAGGGCCAGAGAAGGTTGTGAGGGTTGTGACAGTAAAGATAAATAAATTTACCAGGCAAAAAATGAGACAGAATTTACACACAGATACACTGGAGATATATGTAAATGGCATAAAGGTGTTGTTTATATCTAATAAACAGGCATCCAGGTTAGGGATATCCTCTCCACGTACACTAGTCTGTGTTTATAGAGAAGATGGTGTGTGGCAGCTGTTCCCAACCACATTAGTTGTCAATCAAATGTTATTGTATTAAAAACAAAGACACAGAGATGCTGTGACTGGACCACTGTTGTATGTGGAAACAATATCAACATCCGTGTGTCCACGACCACTGAAAATAACCTGGGAAATAACACCACTCTTTCCATTTGTTTTGCTTGGGTTTTTGGACACAGAGATGCAGGTTCACACTCACTCCAAATGTATTGTTTTGGGCCGTAGCAAGCAGCTGTTCAGTGATATTGCTCTGAAATCAACAGTACAATTCCTGCTTAGCACCAAACAGCAGGCGCAGGTAGCAGCTAGCTGGTGAATAATTGAAGCATGTAGTAGCTACAGAGTCATGGGAAATTATAAAATTATATCAGAAATAAAAACCAAAAAAAAAGCACTTGAAAACTGGTTGAAAATTCAGTGAGTTGATGATGATGATTTTCATGTGCAGACTTCCTACCTCCATCACTACGCAGTAGGAGATGTAGCTGCCCTGCAGTGAAGTACAAGATTTAATGGCGAGGTAATGGAGTTAATGTATGTAATGTATGGAAGTATGTACGTATGTGTCATGGTCCTGGCAGGTTTGGGGTTTTTGTTGTCTCTCTCTCTCTCTCTTTTCTGTGTGTTTGTATGTTGGGACATGTACACTTGTCTTTAATGTGTGTTTTCATCCAAGCTGTGAAGCTATTTGTAACTATGTGTTTTAAAAAGTGCTACACAAGTAAAGTTATTGTTATTATCCTTGTACACAGCCTCTGTGTTCATCTTCCAGTTCATCCTGTTGTCAGTGTGGACACCCAGATACTTGTAGTCCTCCACCACATCAGCACCCTGTCCCAGGACAGACATGGTTCGTGCAGCCACCCCCTTCAATCTGAAGTCGATCACCATCTCTCTGGTCTTATTCACATTCAGAAGCAGATGATTCCTCCCAGACCACTCCACAAAATCATCCACTAGTGCTCCTCATGCTAATAAATTCCACCAAAAAAACACCAATTTAGGTATTTTTCTTTTATTGTATAAAGAAGTTTCAGGTTTCTTTTAAAGTGTGTTCACAGTTTAAAACAAAAATATGTGAATTAACAGAAAATTTATGTTGTTTAATTATGTGGCAAAGTCTACCTAATGACCTGCCAGACTACTTATACAATTTTAGGCTTTTATTTCTTAAAGTGTAAGTCCAAGGAGAAAAAAAATACTTCAAGGCTTAACTAGACTTGAATAACAAGTAGAATTAAGCAACTGTTTAAAAGACTGTTTCACATTCATGAAACAATTGTGAAAGATTTATTTCATTTCAGCTAAACGGTTTTCTTCTGCTTAGCTGAAGTCTGTTCATGGTAGCAGCAGACTAAGCGGCGTATTCCAGGCGTCCTTTTCCCCAGCAACCACTTTCTCCTGGATGATCCTGAGGTGTTCCCAGACCAGGTGAGATATCGCTGGGTGTCCCTCAGGGTCTCCTCCCAATTGGGTGTGCCAGGAAAATCTCAAAGAGGAAGCATTCAGGAGGCATCCCGATCAGAGATCTGAACCACCTCACCGAGCTCCCTTCACATGTCTGAGCTCCTCACTCTGTCTCTAAGAATAAGCCCAGACACCCTACTTTTATTAAATTTGTTTGTGTGCCTACATCCTTTTGGACATGTAGGCATCGTCTTTAAATGCAGCCTGCTGTGATGTGAAGTTATTTTGAAGAATTAAATAAATAAAACATTTAATTGTCGAATTTGTAACTTACTTTAAAATCGTCATTAAACATTTACACTTAAATATGAAACGGAACTAATAAAACAACCCCCTGGGATTAAAAAAATACATGTTACTCTTTACCTAGTTTTGTATCCTGCAGTTGGCTTACATTGCTGGAATCAAAGCTGTTAATGGAGAATCGACCTCAATAAGCAAACTGTCAGAAGCTCAAAATGGATAAATGAAAACACAAAGAATGAAACACTTCATCTCAGGCTTGTGTGATTATCAGAATTGGGATTTGGCCACAGAAGATTTTCAGAATTAAAAAGGGCTGCTGCAGTCTTTAGTTTGAAAACAGCTGGTTTGGTTTGTAAATCAAAAGAAAAGAAAGTAAACAACAAAATGGTGCCGATTAAAAAGTTTAGTGTAAACATGAATGTTTTCTTATCGCTTTGTTTCATACCTATGGAACCGAGAAATATTTTTCTCTTTTTAGAGTTTTCACTTAGACACCATCAGGTTTAAAAA
>VUQI01044059.1:0-18064 GCA_015106735.1 Paratilapia polleni | reverse complement strand
ATAATGGCAATTACTCTGCATCTGTGCCAATTGGTCATTCTGTCCAGTTAAAAGAAACCTATGAAAATATGCAAATTGTGTTGGAGAAGCTGAAATACAATGAGCACAAAGGAACCATATGTGGAAAAAAAAAAAGATTCACATTTTATGACAAAACTGTACATGATTGAATATTTTTATTGGTATTTTTGAACTCAGCATCATCGAGGTAGGTAATATCAACTATTTTTATTTTCTGACGCAGGGCGGTGTAATAGTGATGATATAAAAATATAATAAAGCAACTGAGTGTCTGCTGATTTAAAGTCACTTTAAAAGATTTTTATTGGTCCAAAGCACAAAATATCAATAACATTTAGTCCAGTTTTCTAAAATAAACTCAGTAGAACAAGCATTCATAACAGACAAACACAGCTACACATTATAGAAGGTATCTGAGTGTGATCCTCAGCTGAATCTCAGCTCATTTTCTAGTCCATAGATTTTTGCTTTCAGTGCCATCAGCTCACCCTGAACCTTTTTGGTCCTGGCATTGGTCTGACGGACCTCATGCAGAATGGCTAGATCCTGGTTGGGCCCAACATTCAAGGTAACCTGAAGAAAAGTAGATCTCTCAGTCAATACTTATTAAAATTTGCACTGTGACATAAGCAATCAGAAGGACGACAAGTGAAAATATTTTTAAATTTTGTTTTGCATTAAAATAAAGTGATTTATAGTGTTTATAATCTAGAAAAAACAACCGTTGGTATGTTGACATCACAAAATAATTTTTGTTAACATGTTAGAAAGTATCAAGTCGAACAGTCTCCAGTCTTTTTCTTTCTACCTTCACAAGCTGTTTTTCTACATCTTTGAGTTTCTGTCTGAGGATTTTAAGGTCCGTCTTGAAGCCCTCCACCTCCATCACCCTCCTCTTCTCTAATGCCTCATAACGCTGAGTCATCAGCTGGAGACGCTTGGCCATTTTCTCTGAACGCTCCTGCGCACATATGGAAAGTATGAGTAAAAAGAAACACAGCAATCGTCATCGATATCAGCCAATATTTAATCCCGAGGTGTATCAGGCTTGTACTGACAGAACCATCAATCAAACTGGTGTACCTTGAATATTTCCCTGCCCACATCCCCTTCCTCTCTGATTTGGGACAGTTCTGTCTCAAGGGTGATGCACTGTTCCCTGTACATATCTGCCAGACGGTGGGTTTGCTTCAGCTCCTCCTGCATTATCTGATTTATATTAAAACACAGAATAAAGAAGAAAAGAAAAAAAAAAAGACTATAATGAACCCCAAAAAGCCAATGAAATTATTCTGAGGGCAAAGGTAAAAAATATTTATACCACGATGCAAAATAAAACCAGGAAACACTTCTTGAATACTTCAGCTAACACAAACAATGTTACCTTTAGCTCCTCCTTGTGTGGCTGCTCTGACTCTGGCTGCGGCTGAGGGAGGACTGTGGTGCTGCTGGGCTGCCACGGTCGCCCCGGCTCAGTACCGACACCCCCGGCCTTTCTGAGACGGCTGTGGCAGGAGTCCAGTTCCCTCAGCAGCCGATCCTTCTGCACCATCCAGCTCTTCTCATGAGCTCGTGTGTCAAACTTTAGCTGTAAGAAATCTCTGGTGCTCTCATGCAACAGGTTCTGGGTTCGCTGGAGTCTAATGTGTCAAAGGAGATAAATGAAAGTCAGTCTGGAAATTTAAAGTCAGCCAGAGTGATATCACTTCCAAAAGAAGAGGAAAGTCTACACCTTTCTTTTACAAACTTCCATGGAGAAAGTATGAGTCTTAAAAGACACAGCTATAAGTCACAGTATTAAATCACTAAAAATACAGACATCATAAATTGTAAGACTGACTTGTCAGTCAGAGCAGCAATGCGGTCTTGGTCTCTCTGCTGCTGTGCCTGGGCCTCCTCGGTTTTAATCCTTCGATCCTCCAGCAGGGCCTCCACCTGCTCTTTGGACAGACGAGTCTGTTCCTCCATTTGAGCCTGCAGCGCCTCCACCTGGAGGTATGAGCCACAAAATATAAACTCAGACACATGAGAGAAAGAAATTTTTAACTTTCTTGTAACAGATTATATGCATGAAATCTCATTTCATGCATACATAAAGTGGACCCATACCTGTAGCAACAAAGTCTGGTTTTCATTCTTATATTGTTCCAAGCTCTCTCCATTTACCCCATCTGCTGATTTTGTTCTCTTGCTACTCTCTAAGTGAACATGAAATCAAAGTGGCACAGTCATTTATTATAAAAGGCTGGTTTAAAAACAAAAGTAGCATTGATAACTTGATTAAAAAACGAATCACAAATAAATTATATTCACATTTCTTAAATAATCAGACAAAATATAACTAGTATTTGTAGAAAAATATATTTTCAAACCTTTCCTGGTTGCAGCAGGTCTCAATTTTGTTGGCCTGAGACTGAGATTTTCCTCCAATCTGGATTCTGGGTACCTCTGTGAGATAGTGACCTGAAATATAGTAATATTAGTTGTACAGTATTATTTTCAACTATTTCCCTCAGCCCAAACAACTGCCTGGCAGCATTACCAAGATAGCTGCTGAATGAAGACTTGCTTCTAGAAGGACTTGGATAAAATCATAAACAATGCTGTAGTTCTGTTTAGGTGTTACCAACCAATCCAGCATATTTTACTGAGATTATATGTTTGAGGCCAAAACATCTACTGTGAAAAGAACCTATGATGAAGTAAGCATGCACCTTGTGAGGAGGTTCCCGGTGGAAATATGTAACTTCACCTGCATCAGGACCTATAAGGGCAAGAAGGTGTTGGATCTTCTTCCTGTCCTCCAACTCTCTATAAAACAGTGACTAGATGGTAAGAAAGTTTTATACACAGAAACACCAACAAATAATAATGGTAATATGTTATTAAGATACATATCAGACCCTGCACACCTACTGCTGTCAATCACGAACAGCTTGTACAGGCCTATAAATTCTACAAAAATAAGTATTAACATATGTGTGTATGTATACCACAAGCCTTAATTGATTAGAAATATGTAAAAGCAATATGCATGTTCAGTTGCAGTAAGCCAGATGGTACAGTAGCCCATTAGTCTTAACTTGCTATAAAACTATTCCCTTCAGGTACTATAACTCATATCTACAACATTAAATGCTGTACTTAAGGTTGAACTGTGCACCTACCTGATCTTTAGTCTGTCATTTTCTGCGTAAAGCCGCAGAGACTGCTCTCTCTCTTGGAAAAGGTAGACCTGCATGTCACTCAGAGCGCTTTGAAGCTCTGCAATTTCTCCCTCGCGCTGTCGTACCTCCCACTGTAGCTTATGCTTTGAGAGCATTATGGAGAGAGAGAAAATAAGTAAATAACAGGCAAAGATACTTTGGCACAGCTGAAAATCAAAGCCACTTACACCAACGTCAATCTCTCACCTGGTCTTCCGTGAGGCTTTTATACTTTTCCAGCATCTGCAGCAGCTCCAAGTGTTCGCTATCAAACTGGGCGATCTTCTCTCTGTAGAACTCTAAAAGCTCCCTGGACGGACGCAAGTACGCCAGACGCTCATGAATCGGGGGGAGTGGGGAGTCGGCTTCCTGACCTGGGGTACGAATGTTAGTCCTGTAGGAAAAAAAAAAAAGACTACATGGAGCATTTTGAAGATAACAGTCCCTACACACATTTTACATTTGGGTAATGTAAAATGTGTGTGTGCAGGTCTTAGAGTCCTAACTCTAAGATCTGCAATATCAGAACACTTTACCCATGGCATGTAAACTGCGTGAAGGATTACCCTCAAATTTGAACCTATTTAGGTAGTAAGACTTAATCCATGTGGGATAAGTCTGTAACAGTGGGGGAACCAGATTGACACAATAAATCCAAGTATCATTCAAGGAGATTAGAGTTAAAGGCATTACTTTGGCTCACTCTGTGCAATGACAACACTTCTTTTTTTCCTCTTGCACAAAAATCCAGTGTCCAGTGTGTTAAATGTATGTTCTTTACCTGTGTGGTGTTGCACGTTTTGTTGGAGATCCCATCCTGTTGGAAACACTGAAAACAAAAATGAACAAAAATATATAGTTTAAGTGGTTTATAGGGATAATGGATTATTTGTTGTTGTTTTAATCATTAGCACTGAAAAGGGCTTTGTGGTTTAAGTCTTAACATTCACATACTTTAAGAATTCAGTTATGTAACTAGAGACTAAACGGACCGCGGCAGAATAGATATAATTAGCCAAACAGTGCAATATTAACAGCAAAAGCTCTGCTCGTGATAAAAACCTATCTCTGTAGTTGTTACGTGTTCTTGTGTTAGGAATTCAGGGAAAAGCAACAATATTACCTTTTACACTATTTCCAGTCACTATGATAAGTTACAAAATCGGTGAATACACGAACTAAAACAGCTTTTAGGGCAGGGTTTGACAATAATCGTGAAAAGATTATACAGCATGCACAGCAGAGCTAACAGGATCGTTGACACCCACTGTGTATCTCTGTTGCCACAGACCGGGCGGCAGGGGGAGCGGGACGTTTGAAAACAGTCCGCTATTCTTATCTGTGTAGACGCACAATTTTAACTCTTTAAACCCATATGTAACTTTCAGGCTCATGAGATTCAGTTGTGCATACTGAACTTGTACTTCATATGAAAAACAAACTGCGAAAAGGAAAAGGAGCATGTTGTTATAACGTTTTTCTGTGTTTCATGGTGGTGAAAATAACACGCATTTTAGCGAAAATTATATAAAGTGCAACAACACAGCTGTAGTACGTTTATCCTGTTTTTCTCTTTTCGTTTAAATACTGCTTCATTTTACTTACCCGTCGCAGCTTTTCAACAGATTAAAGTCTTGAGTCTGCCAGCTCCGCGGTGCTTTTGTTTTGAAACCAGGAAGTTTCCGCCTCTTTTTCTTCTTCGTGGGAAACTCAGACAGTCATTTTGCTACTTAGCGACAGCAGCGACAGGCGGAGTGTCATTCAATAAAAAAAACACACGGAAACATCATTTGTAATGACATTTGTGTTGTATTTATTTATTTATTCGTTTATTTATTTATTCAATTGTAAAGTAGTCAGACTTACTAAGAAACACAAGCGAAACAGTCAACCCTTCAAAATAAAGGTCTAAATTTGAAATTTGAGCTGGAAATAAAGTATACAGCAATTATATTTTTGTGGCTAATATGTTTCTAAATGTTAAACCTGGCCATATTCACGACAAAATGCCCCTTTAATGTTGACTAATACACATTTTACTATAAAAATCTTAACCGGAAGCTCTGATTGCATTAGCTTGACGTACTGACCCCGGCCGAGTCCTGTCAAACTTCACCAACCCCGGGATCTCACGTCGGTCCGTTTTCTGGTGTCTCTCAACAATGGAGCGGAAAGTTGCTCGGGAATTTAGACACAAGGTATGATGATAATAATAAAAAAAACCTTTTTACTATTCTTACATGAATTAAATATATGTTAGTTGAAGCTCTTTTTCTACCTGGTTGTCTCTTCGCTGGCTGGCTCAGGTGTCTCTGCCTGCCGGTGACATGTTGCGCAGACAGGCCTGCCGGACAGACCCACGAAAAAGAAACAACAGCAAAAAAAATTAATAGTTGTTTTCAAAACGCTGTTATTTAAAGAGTAACTCAAGCATATAATTAAGAAAAAATGCAGAAGTAGACTCAGGGTTTAAAGTAGGCTATCACTAATCACTACTATCTAGGAAGAAATATAAACAGACCTTTTTTAGTTGCTGTGGATGAATGGGTTTTTATCTGACTGAAACAACTGCTGCTCATCTATGGCCTAGGTAAAGTGAAAGGGTTTTGTTGTTACAATTCCCAATAGCCTACTATTCTGTTTGATAACACTTAAACCTCCTACACATTTTTTTTTAAATTTTACTTTAAAGCTTAAAGACGCTGCTGTAGGACACCCTTTGTATATTTTTCCCATGGCTGGCACCTTATTCTTACCCTGGTAAAAAAAATAAAAAAAATAAAAAATTACACAACAGAGCTCACTATAGTCAACAGCAAACAATATAAAAATGTTATTAGGATCCCTGGTATGCAGTGGATTAAAGTGAAATTATACTGTGATGTGTGTTGATGTTGAAAGATTGCAGCATTACTTTCCAAAAAGTTAACTATGAGCAAAAGATAACAGAGGAAGAGAACACGATATGTTCAAGGCTTTTGCACTCAAGCAAGGAGGGTCCCATATTGTAGGCTCTCCACAAAGGGCAGTTTAGCATTAGACAATGTGTCAGATACGTGCAGCTAAGCAGAAGAGATGGGATAATTTACGGGTTTAATTAGAGGCTGAGGGGAGAACACGGTACAATTAAGCTTTGTTTCAGTTGGGGACACCGTCACAGTCATTGAACCTCGGTTTGGTTCTTTGGTTGAGCATGTGTGGCAGTTTTATGGCCTGATTCACCTGAAAATTCGATTATATTGTTACTTTATTGTGCTTTTATTTACATAAAAGTCAGATTTTTATTCTATAGGTACTACATTGTGATAGAGAAGCTTACTGTGTGAAAACAGTCCTGATCTTTAAACCAGAAATGGGTGTCTGACTAACAAGTTATCTTATTATCTTATTGGTTTATGGTGCCAAAGTCTGCATGTAGCTCAGCCTGCAGGAACAAGAGAAATTTATGACCGTCATAAACACACTGTTCACACACCCTACATGGCTCAGTGGACCTACCCTCACTTTAACCACTGCAGAAATGTCCCTCTGTCTGAGTGTTTGTGCTCTATGATATTCTTTAATTTATATTCTTTCATTTTTTTGAGCTCTGATTGTTCAATATGAGGCGTGTGTGTGAATGTTGGGTGTGAATGTTCATCTCTGTTTGAGATGTAAGGTGACACTCCTGACCTTCCTACTGCAGCCTCTCCCCATCTCTCCTGCCATTATTTCCTCCCAGTGGTTTGATGGTTAGACATGGGCAGCCCTTTACATGTTTAGTCCAAGGACCCTCATTATCCCTAGAATTAATTGAACTTTAATATCTTAAAAAGTGAGGCGCTCAGCTTAGTGTAGGACAGATTTAGCTGGAAAAAGTCAGGGAAATGTGTTATATCAGTGACTGGCCCAAACGGTTTCTCAAAACTATCCTGCTGCAGCTGAGCCGTCATCAGGTTTGTATGACTCGGACACACACACACACACACACACACACACAGGTGGCTCACCCCCTGTAGCTGACAGAACCACAGGAGAGGGGTACGGTGTGTGTCAGTGGACCTAATGAAGAAGGATGGTACCAGATGCTTGTGTTTTCTTGCAGGTGGAGTTGCTGATTGAAAATGAAGCAGAAAAGGATTACCTGTATGACGTCCTCCGCATGTATCACCAGTGAGTACCATCTGTCACTGCTCAGCATGGCTACAGAATGTGTGTTGCATTTTCTCACTGATTTTCCGCACTGTATGACTAAAACATTGATGGTTATTGAATAGATTGAGTTCTTAAATTACTTTGCACAGGGAGGGAGAAAAAGGGTTTTAATGAAGCACACATGGTGACTTTTCTCTAACTTATAACATTTTCATGATTAATACTCAGGAGCCATTAATCTTGTCCCTGACAGTTTTAATAGACCTCCTGTTTAAACTGTCCCCTCAGTCATGGTTTTTGATAAAAACCTGGCCTAAGAGGGCATGGGAGGGGGGAGAGAGAGGTCTAGGTTTCAATTAATCTTTGTACAGAGGCAGAGCCCTGTGGCCCTGTTGGTTAAGCCTCTGATCAGTTTCCACTGAACTCCGACAAGCCTGGCCAGTTATCAACAAAAGGTCTTTTTATGTTCATCCTTCAAACAGGGCTAAAATGGCACGTATTAATAATTCAACAAGGAGGTGACGTCGAAGGATTTTATACCATAGCTTTTACTTTGCTGCTTTAATTGCTGTTCCGGTTGCCCATTTTCTTCCATTCAATTGGAAAAGAGAGATGATTGGATTGTATTTTCCAGGCGCATTTAGATGTTGTATTTTTACATTTCTTTTCTGCTGTTAAAATGAATAATATTAAATAGGATATTTGCAGTTCTTAGAAATTCTACTGTAAAGGGAAGGCCTTTCTTATTTCATCATGAAAATGTCAAAACAAACCTGCTTGGATTAGTAAAAGAGTCTGGTTGCTAAACTGACCCACCTGCAGTCCAGGCATGTGATGTATTGAAAAATTTGTCACATTATGAAACAAAAAAATGTGACTAAGACTAAAGACTAAGCACCTTGAATCATCTGTTGTAGTCAACAGAGGCTATATGAATAACATTGAATTGCAGATATGTATTTATTTTTTCCAATTAAATATGAGTTTAAATAATTATTTGCATTTTACACATCCCAACCTTTTTGGAAACCAGTTTTTAGAGTTTCTTTTTTTGTTTTTTTTGTTATTCAAAGGGAGCTTTCGCTGCTTTGTATCTGCATGAATTAGCAGACAGAGGTTACAAATTGGTGTAAAGCAAACAATTATCCTCCTCTCACTTTTCAGGTCGATGGATTTGCCAGTGCTGGTGGGAGACCTAAAGCTTGTAATTAACGAACCAAAACGCCTCCCCTTGTTTGACGCCATCCGACCTCTCATCCCGCTCAAACACCAGGTGGAGTATGACCTGCTCACCCCCAAGAGGTCAAGGTGAGTATAACATGGCTATTTATTGTCTTTCTTTTTACATTGACCCTATCTTACATTTCCCTTCTAATCATTTTCTGTGGATCACGCATCCTGCTTTATATTTTCCTCTCTCACCCAATGTGTGCAGGAAGCTGAAAGAGGTGCGTTTGGATCGGACAAATCGTGATGGCCTGGGTCTGAGCGTCCGAGGAGGGTTGGAGTTTGGCTGTGGTCTTTATATATCCCAGATTGTAAAAGATGGGCAGGCTGATAATGTCGGCCTACAGGTATTAGAATTAATATTTATGTTTTTTTTGTCACTACAGATTTTTTTTATACTTCCAAAACAATATATACAGACCTGATTTACAGCACCATGTGTGAATCTGTCCATATGTGGAATAACTATTTGTCGTCATAGTAGCAGTACATTTGATGGTACAAGCTCTAGTTAAATACAAACAGAAAATGGTAATAAAACAGTAACACCAAGACTGCATTACTAAACATTCAAACTGCTCCTAAGCCTCAGATCCAAAGTGGTAAGATTTACTATGATAACTGTACAGAAGTTAAACTGTTATCCATCTTGAATAGTCCTGACCACCCACTGCACCACTTCCTGGACAGGCAGACTGATTCAGCCCCACTGCCCATCATGTATCATGCAATAACTCTATACAATGCAACACATCTGTCAGCAGTTTATTTCAACCCTGCACCCGTGCAACACTTAACTAAAACACTTTATTCCACTATACTGCACTGTCCACTTATACTTCACACTGTTATACTGAGCCACATAATGTCATCTAATATTTGATGTTTTGTTTCTTTTTACTACATTTAGTAAGCCATTTTAAATTCAGTTTTTGCTTTATTGACTTTGAAATAATTTACTTGTATATTATATTATATCATTGCTTAATATCTATATTTAAATTTTTAAAAAGTGGTTTCATGGTTTGAGACTGGGAGGAGATGCAAAACCCAGCTTCCAGGAATTCACAAGCTAGTGTACTCCCAGCGCCTGTCCCAAGCCTACTTTAATGGGAGAGTTGCATACCCAAATTTGAGCCAGCACACTGGACTTCTCTGAGAAGTCAGAAATTAATCAAGCATAACATTCAACCACTAAAACCATTTTTTCTGTTCAGGAATGTAAATAACTGTAATTTGGCATCTTAATCAAAAAATAAAAAATAATAATAAAAAAAAGCTTTATTATTTTTTCTGTTTTTGTTTTTTGTTTTTCTTTTGTTTTTTGGTTGTTTTTTTTGTAAAACAGTAAATTCGAAAATTCATGGATAACAAAAATTATTTTATTTTAGCATTAAAAATATCATTTCGATTAAAGAGCTTGTGCATGCTGGTGGATTAACCATTACAGAAACATGAAAATTATTTTGGTAATTACCAGTACTGTTAATTTAGGGCAGCTGTGACATGAACCTTACATTGGGTGGTTTAATAAATTTGTTAAGCACTCTACATCATCTTTAAATTTATATATATTTTACTTTATTATATTTATTTAAATGTCAGATTTTTAAAAAAATCTTATTTAGATACGCTGTACGCTTATTTTATTTTGCTATATACCATTGTAGTTATTAAAGCAACATATTACATGTTTTTTGTGTTTAACTTTTTTTTAACCGCTATAACAAAAGAATTTCCCAAATCTAGAATAAAGTATATCTTATCTTTCTTATCTTAAGTTGTAATGTTATTATCAGAAATCAGCCTTTTAAAAAATGTGTTCATGCTTGAAGAACAAATGTTAAGATCCTGCATTTTTTTTTCTGCTATTGAAGGGTGGTCATTGCTGTCCTACAAGCCTTTATGTATATACAACTAATCATGTTTTTAAAAAGTGATGAAATTACAAAAATTTGTAATATGAGATTTAAAATTTTTAACTGAAAACAGCAGCTTTTTCTGCGAAAGTATGTAACTTTAAAACCAGCTTTACTTAGTGTAAGGGAGACTTAGGCTTATAAATGAAACCGTAGACTGTAAATTATTTGAAATTATATAATCACATTTAATGTCTCATCTGTAGTGCATTCTCCTGTGTTGATTTAAAGGTTGGTGATGAGATTGTCCGTATCAATGGATACTCAATTTCCTCTTGTATCCATGAGGAGGTCATCAGTCTCATGAAGACAAAGAATATTGTGTCACTCAAAGTTCGACGTAAGTTAACCACAGACTTATTTTCCAACAATAGCAGCTTGATCGTAAAAGTGATTTAACTTGTATTATTTTATTTTTCCTTCTGTGCAGATGTGGGCATGATCCCTGTGAAAAGGTGAGATATTAATTCATTTGTGTATTACTATTGTAACAAACAGTGCCATGCTCTAGAATAGTATTGCACTGTGGAGCTGAGTTCTCACTGCTTCTTCTCATTTCCCCAGCTCATCAGATGAACCCCTCAAGTGGCAGTTTGTTGACCAGTTTGTGTCTGAATCAGGGGTGAGAGAGAGTTTTTTTTTTTAAATGGCATTTGTTTAGCAGCCAGCTAAGAGACTTGCTTTCTTTTCGTACTCTTCCAGGAGAAAAAAACCAGTGTGGCAGGCTTGGCATCTATTGGAGGAAAGGAGATCAAGGAGAAGAAAGTTTTCCTCAGTCTTGTGGGTACCAAGGGCATGGGCATCAGCATATCCAGTGGCCCAACCCAGAAACCTGGTATATACATCAGTAATGTCAAGCCAGGCTCCCTCTCTGCAGAAGTTGGGCTTGAGGTGATTTTTCTAAAAGACCACAGCACTCGTGTGAAATGTTGACACTTCTGAACCTGCCCACAGTGAATACCTGCCTCATATCAAAATGTAGGTTGGAGACCAGATTGTGGAGGTGAATGGGGTGGATTTCACCAACACGGACCACAGGGAGTTAAGTTTTGCTTAATATAATTATTTATTGATGCCATTTTTTGTCTTTCTTCCATTTATATATCATTTTAAAATACTGTGCCTCTGTGCTAGTGAAAGTTAAGCCTTCTATCACTGCCCCTGTTTGTTCTCTGCTTAACTCACTGAGCTGCATAACCACAACCAAATTAATGTTTAACCAGCAAAAATCCTTCCTGTGGCTGATGGCCAAAACAAAGCTTGCAGTATGTGGATACAGGGATAATTCACACCCCGATAAATGCACACGACACACACAGCACTTTTCACAGGCTACATACATTGTTGATGTGTTTAGCATATTTTTTAATTTAACAATCTGAAACTTTTGAGGGTTATTTGAAGTCTTATGTTTTGAAATTTCCAGGCTGTGAAAGTCCTGAAGAGCAGCAGAAGTCTGACTATTACAGTTCTGACAGGAGCCGTAAGTACACTAAAATGTACGATACTTTACACTCACTGCCCACTTTTTTAGGTACATCTGTTCAACTGCCCATTGATGCAGATATCTAATCAGCCAATCACATGGCAGCAACTCAGTGCATTTAGGCATGTAGACATGGTCAAGGTGACCTGCTGAAACTCAATCCGAGCAGAATGAGGAAGAAAGGTGATTGAAGTGACTTTAAAGTGGCATGGTTGTTGGTGCCAGATGGGCTAGTCTGAGTATTTCAGAAACTGCTGATCTACTGGAATTTTCCCACACAACCATCTCTAGGGTTTACAGAGACTGGTCTGAAAAAGAGGAACTATCCAGTGAGTGACAGTTCTCTGGGTGAAAATGCCTTGTTGATGTCAAAAGTCAGAGGAGAATGGCCAGACTACTTCAAGCTGACAGGAAGGCAACAGGAACTCAAATAACCACTTGTTACAACCAAGGTATGCAGAAGAGCACAAAACATCGAACTGTGAAACACATGGGTCACAGCAGTAGAAGACCACACTGGGTGCCATTCCTGGGACTAGAGAGACCATATTTCTCCCATATTAGCTTCTCTTCATTGGCTACCAGTTAAATCCAGAATTTAATTTAAAATCCTTCTCCTCACATACGAAGTCTTGAAAAATCAGGCCCCATCATATCTTAAAGACCATACTATCCCAATAGAGCACTTCACTCTCAGACTGCAGGCTTACTTGTGGTTCCTAGGGTATTTAAAAGAGCCTTCAGCTTTCAGGCCCCTCTCCTGTGGAACCAGCTCCCAGTTTGGATTCGGGAGACAGACACCCTCTCTACTTTTAAGATTAGGCTTAAAACTTTCCTTTTTGATAGAGCTTATAGTTAGGGCTGGATAGGTGACGCTGAACCATCCCTTAGTTAAGCCTAGGCTGCTGGGGGCTTCCCATGATGCACTGAGCACTTCCTCTTCCTCACTTCCTTTCACTCTCCATGTGTTTATACACCATTTGCATTTAATCGTTAGTTATTATTAACTCTGTCTCTCTCCCATAGTGTGTCTTTTGTCCTGTCTCCCTCTGCTCCCTTCTGTTTCCCCTCACCCAAAACCAGTCGCGGTGGATGGCTGTTGCAAAGTGCTTGTTCATAGGGGGTCGTCTGAATGTTGGGGTTTTCTGTCTAATATTGTAGGGTCTCTACCCTAAAATATAAAGCGCCTTGAGGCGACTATTGTTTGGAATTGGCGCTATATAAATAAAATTGAATTGAATTGAATTGAACCAAGAGATTATACATAAAGAAATTAATAAATAAATAACTACACAGAGGTTCACTGCCTTGAGCTTTGGAAAGCTTCCAAATTCTAATTTAATTCATTTTCAAGTACTACACTATCTATTTTAAATTTGGGTTAGAGTAACAATTACACAATCATTTCATTAATCATGATATTAAGGTGTTGTTTAATTGGAAATACAAGTAAATAAAAAGATAAGAACAGAGTGGAAGTAAAATATTACTTGTACTAATAAAATTAATATTTTTTCTTGACATTAATTCACATTAGCCTAGCAGAAAGCTTACATAGGATGATATATTGAATTTAAAATGTATAGATAGATAACATAGATAATAGGGATTATAACAATAGTTTCTCCTGTAAAATTCTGCACCATGTTGCTTGATCACATTTAGAGGCACATAGGCCTACAACCTAGGAGCTAAATGCTAACATCCAAATGCTAACACAGTCACAATTAAAAATTTCAGCAGGTCCTTTGTTACATTCATTAACAATGTTCTCCCTCTCAGTTCCTCCATTTGAAGACTCTTTTGTGAGGAGAAAATTGGAAAACATGTAAGTAAAAATGATTAGCAGGTAGTCTCATAATTAATGCTAATCTGATTGTAAGCATAGAAGAAAAAAATTAAAGGCTACATCTATTGCCATCCCAAATAATTCAGCCCAGATTGATCTGCTAGTAACATAGCAGTTTAAATTGTGCTTGGTGAGTGCTTCATTGATTTAACATGCAACACTTTGTTTGATAGATCAACTAATGGACACTGCTATCAACTGCTCTCCTGGGAAGAAAAAGAACACTTATACTCTGTTTTGTATTCAAGATGGCACTCCATAAGAAATGTAGAGAAATGGATGAAGTAAAGAGGATTTATGTACCTAATGGAAAAATGACACATAATATCAGGTAGTAAGGACTGAAAAACAAACTGGCAGCTTATGCAGATCCCTTTTGTAGTGTTCTGTTCTACTCCTGGATTTGAACTTTTTCTACTCAGAGAAAACCACTGACATGGAAAAAAATACATTATAGTGAAAAAAAAGAAGAAAGAAAGCTTAGTTATTTCTGTGAAACAGCCCCATCAAAATGCATAGTTCCACAGAAAGCATAAACTGTCACTGTGGTTCCAGAGAGACAGCGCTGCTCGACACGCTCTGGACTGGAGCTTCAGAAAGCCTGAATGTCTCAGCTCATCATCCGGTGCCATTGTGGGTCATGGGCAGAGTGCATCACTTTGTGCCAACAACAGTAGCCCGGCAAACAAAACAGTTGGTGCCATGTGTTGCATGGCATGATTCATTTTGACATGCCTAGCATCCAGTGTCCTCACAGCCAAGCCTTTATAAGTGAGTCATTTCTGAGAGTCAGCTCAGACTCCTCACTGAGGACACAGTCTGCCGGTACTAAACAAAATCCTGCATAAACACTGATGGGAGATGTTAAAGATTTACTCTGACTGAAGAGACGTAGGGATGATTTACTGCAGGATTTACTGTCTCATATGATCTGAAACACAGCAATGATGATAACATCAATTCTTTTCACTGAACTCAGAATAAGGAGCTTTATGGATATATTACAGGTGGGCTTTCTTCTGATCCTGAATGGTGGGAACACAGTGTGTCACACATAAATGGCACATTTGACCATTAGGTAAGAAGACAATGCAAAACACGAATCAGTTGACAGCAGTTATTTTAATCCATACAAAGTGAAGACAGAAACAATATGAAAAAAAACCAAAAAAAACTGTATTATCCAGATACAACTAACAAGATGTAATGTAATTAGAGAGCTCTAGATGTGCTGGTAGGTGGATAATATTGTCTTTGAATAGAGCTGGGCTTGCTTATTAATTTAGTGTAGCAGGCTGCTGGCGGTAACTCATATTTAGCTATAGTGTAGCGATATAAGGATGCTGTCAATTATCTTTTTGTAACTCTCAGCAAGAAAGCAAATAAGCATGTTTCACAAAATACCCAGCTTTTTATTTAACAGAATAATGTTTTGCTTTTGAGGATTGAGAGGCACCATTAAAAATGGCCTCAGCTAGCAGAAACAATCAAAGTTAGCTTAGCAAAAGTATTATGCATGGACTTTGTACTTAGACTGTATGCACAAGATGTGAAGAGTTTAACTGTGCATTTTTGCCATGTTAGCTTTCTGAAACCATACATCATGAATAACTGACTCAGACTATGGAACCAAGGGACAGTGCACACTTACTGGTTAACAAATTGTGACTGACAAGTCTTTAGTCAATGAGCATACTCTGGTTTAGCCTCCTATCTTACTCTAGTGAGGAGTCACCTTCTGCTGTCCATTAGAAAGAATACTGATTTAAGGCACTTCCGCAGTGGCTTTACTTTTCTATAGCTTCACTGTAAAACTGTTTCTCTACCACAAGCTATGTCCATCTTTAAGCAAAGTCTATGGAAGTTCTCTTTTGTGCATAATTTCTTTTCTTATCTCATAAAACTTTTGTCGAACATACTCATGAGAAAACAATCCTTATTCTTTCCTAATTGGTTCCAAAGAGAAATAAATCCTATCCTGATATCAGACAAAATTGTCAAATTGTTACTCTCCATTTCCATCTTCCGTCTGACAGTGCCTCTAACTGATTTCCATGCAGGAGGGGATTTGATTCTCCCTAACCATTCCTGACCAACAAATCTAACATCATTTTAAGTCGATGCTGATATGTAGCCATGACAGCATAGGCTGCTGGTGTAGCTGGGGTTTTAAGAGTAGAGGGAAGGGAAGTCAAGACAGTTGATCCATTCATCTGCTTTTTGCTCAGTAGCAGTGCCTCAGGGTGCCAAAAATAAGCGAGCACTGGCTAACCATTTCGTTTTGTGCGTACTGCATGACAAAAGCATGACAGTGACCTTAATCATGACCACGGTCCTAGCTGGATAAATCTTTGTCCTCCCATGGCACTCCAATAAATATTGTTTTTTTAAATCATGTAATGATGCAAAACATATCATTCAAAACCACAGAGTGGGCGAATTCAAAGATTTGGACCAAAGTACGACCCCTCCTGCCCATTCCCCAAAATAACTCACTTGTCTAGGTGCTGGGAAATTTTACACTGTTAAAACCTCCATGACATAAGAAGCCATTCAAGTTACACGTGGAATGTTTATGGTGTGTTAGATTCAAAGCACTATCAAGCTCAGACATATTTAAAAGCACCAATCGATCATACCTAGCTCACATCAACAACAAGATCATCAACCAGCCATACCATTTGACCTCTTAAAATAACAATACTCATGAACTATAAAACTTTTGGGCTCCAAGAAAAATCCCCCTTTTTCCACAAGATATCTGAATTCTGATTTGTTTCAATTAGCCTCATTTAACATTAACATTTTTTTTATTAGAAAAGAGCTACTTTTTAAATTGTGCATGACATTGCTTAATGATTCACTTCTCACATGGGAGAATAAAAAAAGACATTTGAAAAAGTCTTTATATATCAGGCCAAGCTTCAGTTCAGCTGTGAGAGACTTTCTGTAAACTGATTAGAGCAGGAAAAGGTCAACCAGTAGCCTTGGAGAAAGAGATAAAAGCCTGATTGGATTGGTTCATGCTCTAATTTTGACCATCACACTTTTCACTTAGTTATTCAATTGAGCATAGAAGCAGAGAGAAGATGAGCCTCTATGCTCATTTCACTCTGTCTCCGAATGCTGCTGATAAAAAAGAGCAGACTTATCAAAATGGATTGCAAGCCCCAGGATCGCTCTGTTCATGTGATGCAGAATGTGCCCAAAAGATGAAAATTGATCACAATCTATAATGAAGTTTTGTTAGAATAACAACAACATGAGACATGAGTTGCTTATCAAGAGTAAAAAGGGAAAAGAGAAGTCAGCTGCACATGAAATATTCAGTGCAGTAATATCAGACCGTGTATCCTGCACACAGGGTTTTATGAGCAGCCAAATGTTCCTCTGCCTACAACACTGGAATTCATTTACAGACTTTATACATATTGATGTGAGAAATCAGATGATTTCATGCTGGTCATCATTTGTGTAGGACTTTAATTACAAATTCCTTTATTTTACCTGTTCAATTCAATTCAATTCAATTTTATGCTTTACACTTTGGGCCTGTATTATTCATTTACAGACTGTGTGGTGAATGTGTAGCAGGGCCACAAAATAAACTGCAATCAGTTGTTTCAATTAATGACACTTACTGTTTGTGTCAGCCTCCTGTAGAGATGTGTTAAAGGGTTTATCAAGGAGACCATGGTTCATGTCCTGTTTGGGTCTTTGTGTTTTACACTTTAAAAAAAAAAATCAAAACCTGCTGATTCTTTTTGTTTTCACTAAAAGCTACTTGGTTAGGTTTAGGAAAAGATTGTATTTATGGTTCTATGTGTAAAGTTTGGTGGAGGGGGGGTTATGGTGTGGGATTGTTTTTCAGGAGTTGGGTTCGGCCCCTTAGTTCCAGTGAAAGGAACTCTTAATGCTTCAGCATACCAAGACATTTTGGACAATTTCATGCTCCCAACTTTGTGGGAACAGTTTGGGGATGGCCCCTTCCTGTTCCAACATGACTGCACACCAGTGCACAAAGCAAAGTCCATAAAGACATGGATGAGCGAGTTTGGTGAGGAAGAACTTGACTGGCCTGCACAGAGTCGTGACCTCAACCCGATACCCAAACACCTTTGGGATGAATTGGAGTGGAGACTGTGAGCCAGGCCTTCTCCTCCAACATCAGTGTCTGATCTCACAAATGCGCTTCTGGAAGAATGGTCAAAAATTCCCATAA
>VUQI01044028.1:0-19593 GCA_015106735.1 Paratilapia polleni | reverse complement strand
CAACAAAATCCAGAGAACCTAAAACAAACGGAGACGGGAGGACAGTGGGTTTGGATTGATAATGGAAGGGTTATTCAACATGGGTAAGCGGATTCATACACTCTCATGCAGCTTTAGCTTGATTTAAAATTTGGTGATTGTTCCACACTTAGAGCTGCCTTATTAGGTACACCTATTCATTAATGCAAATTAATCAGCCAATCACATGGCAGCAACTCAATGGATTTAGAAATTTCCCTTTGGGATTAATAATCCCAGAGGATTTATGTGATTTAAGTGACTTTGAATGTGGCATGTTTGTTGGTGCCAGACAGGCTGGTCTGAGTATTTCAGAAACTGCTAATCTACTGGGATTTTCCCACACAAACATCTCTAGGGTTTACAGAGAATGATCCAAAAAAGAGAAAATATCCAGTGAGCAGCAGTTCTCTGGGTAAAAATGCCTTGTTGATGCCAGAGGTCAGAGGAGAATGGCCAGACTGCTTCAAGCTGATAGGAAGGCAACAGTAACTCAAATAACCACTTGTTACAACCAAGGTATGCAGAAGAGCATCTCTGAACCTACAACACTTCAAACCTTGAAACAGATGGGCTACAGCAGCAGAAGACCACACCGGGTGCCACTCATGTCAGCTAAGAACAGGAAACGGAGGCTACAGTTCACACAGGCTCACTGGCCTGGTCTGATGAGTCTCAATTTCCGATGCAACATTCGGATTGTAAGGTCAGAATTTGGCATAGGCAACATGAAAGCATGGATCCATCCTGCCTTGTATCAACAGTTCAGGCTGGTGGTGGTGTAATGGTGTGGGGGATATTTTCTTGGCACACTTTGGGCCCCTGAGTACCCAAAATATGAACATTGCTTAAACTCCACAGCCTGCCTGAGTATTGTTGCTGACCACATCCATTCCTTTATTGATGGTTGCTTCCAGCAGGATAACGAGCCATGTCACAAAGCTCAGATCATCTCAAACTGGTTTCTTGAACATGACAATGAGTTCACTGTACTCACATGGCCTCCACAGTCACCAAATCTCAATCCAATAGAGTGGGAAATTTTCTATAGGCTGCAAACATGATTTTTACTAAATCTTTGCTTTAAAGTTGGGCATTTTATTATGGGAGTCTGTCAGGATTGGCTCGCTCGCTCGCTCCAGAGGTTGCTGCTTGATGAAGACACGAAGAGTGGTGGGATGGAGGTGTACAAGCTCTTTTAACAGGGCTGTGAAGGTACACCTGACAAAAAGATTGGGAATCATGGCACCCTGTGTGTCACGGACTGGAGTCCTGGTTCAAAGCAGTGTAAGCGTCATTCATAGTTTAATCAGAAATGCAGCATTTAAAACTCAAGGCTTGAGATGTTAAAACCTAAATCTGTATTTTACTCTTTTAGCTGGCGACATCCTATTTTCAAAGCTGTCTTATCTGATTAGATGTTGGTCTGCTTATCATGACAGCTGCAGTGGTACTTGAGCCAGAGGGGAATTATCCTTTAATTGCCTTCCTCCATACTTGTATATCTTGCTTTGATGTAGCTGTAGCACCTAAAACTATCACTAAAAGGTAGTATGTGTAATCCAGATTGATAAGTACTGAGTGCAGCTGCCAGATGGTACTGAAAGAATGATGGATCTGTGCAACTCCTGCTTTTATCAGATGCTTTTGATGTGCCAACTGTGTAATAAATGTAATGTCATTGTTTGTCAGACTTGAAGCAGAAGTTCTAAATTTACATTTGCTTACTAGTATTCTGAATACAGCTTAATCTCTTTAATAGAGGATATAAGGATTTAAGATCTGTGAAATTTAACATTCATACTAACAAAAATGTGTTTTTGTTCCAGTGTGACTCTCTCATACAGGAACATAAACACACACAACACTCATAGAGAACTCTGTTTTCAGCTTTTATGAAACTAAAACAGCCACTCTTTTATAACTCAAAAGGGCACGGTTCTGTCCTTGATTTTGAATGCTAAATGTCTGAAACTGTCTCACTCTCCAGCAACAACAAAGGTCTTGTCTTGTCTTTTCCTGTAAGAGCAAGGCAACACTGATTTTAAACCACTCTGAAAGCATACCAAACTCATACATAGTCTTGAATGTAGAAAAGCGCCCAATGCAATTTTGTTAAAATCTGTTTCGTTTAGATTTTAACAAAACCTTTTTCATTTGATGTAGAAGTTTGTTTATTTTGAGATTTTCAGATAACACTTGAAAGTAAATGTACTTGGAAGAGAAAAATTTCAAGTGTGTTGTGAAATCCACCTTTTTAAAGTGTAACTACGCGATCTTGGCAGAATGCTGACTCACAATCTGACTGCGAGAAGTTTCATTCTCTTCTTTGTCCTTTGAGATATGAGTCTGCTTCTGATGAGAGCTTGTTTTCCTTGGTAGGAGCTTTACAAATGGCAGTATTGGTCAATCTAATGGTCTGTCTGTTAAACTGACTCTAGACAAGCATTCATTGTGATGAGAAGCTCGATATTCATGACACTGGTGATCTTTTTCCTCCCCATACAGCAACAATGATAGCTTAAAGCAGGATATTGCCAAAACTTTTCAAATCTCTTCTGCCTTTTTCATTTTAATCAAATACACCATCTACATCTAAATTTGAAGCTAAAATATATTATTTTGGTAAAGCTGCACTTGTTTGCAGTAGTAACAGCAGTACACAGAGTTGGAGACTACATGGTAAACATAATGGAACATTTAGTGTCTAAAATGGTACATATTATCTTTAGACACGGGTGGAGATTAAAATAAAGCATAAATGAGATTTAACTAGCCAAAGGTCCTCTAAATCATATGTCAGAATCAAGAAGTGCATGCCCAAAAAAATTTATACTGAAATAAAATCACAGGCTGTATAAAAGATGCATAGCCACCACTTTACCTGTTGGTTTACCTTGATATCCAAAGTTTGTCATTTTTCCTGTTGCCATGTTATTTCCTATTTTTTGGTGGTTTGTTTGTTTGTTTTGTTTTTGATGGGACCATATTAGACTGCTGATAGAGCTATCAGCTAATGTTACCACTGGCTAGCTAGCTTGGTTTGTAATTCGATGTGATACTAAATGGGATTCTAATTGTGGCTAGCATAAACAGGTTTAAAAAGTATACTCACTGGAGAAACTGAAGAACAGATTCCTTAAAAATGAACGGTGAAAAAGAAAATGGCACCCACCTACTATTCAGATTTTCTACTCTCCTAAAAATGCATACTTTTAGGCCTCAATAATTTAAACAGTAAAAATATATCAAAATTTACCACTTACACAATGGTTCTCTATCGTATCGAGCCTATCTCTCCACTCCATTTCATATTCCATAAGTACAGAAGTGAAGAGATAGTCTGTTCACTCAGAGAACCAAGATTACAGTGTAACTGTATGCTCTCAAATGGGGAAAATGTAGAATGAAACCAAGTTAAACAAATAATGTTTTATGTAGAGAAAATAGCCAAACAAGGCTCTGCTGATGTTATATTGCTGGCTTTATTTCACAAAAATTTAATTTTTAACTCTTTTTTTTAATGTTAATGATTGATCAAAATATGTTTTGTGAGGTGTGAACTTTTTTTAGCTTTTGAAAGATTGAGGGCATCTGCCTTTACAGTTGTTATGAATCAGCAGATTTTCTATACAGACCAAAACAGCTTTTTGTAAAGCTCTTGTAAAGATGCTGTAAAGGTATTTTGTTTTTGTTATTTGGTTTTTTTTTTTCTCATTTGACTTCCTGACTTACTTTTGCAACCAGTGGCCGTTTGAAGAACTGCAGTTTTCTGCACTTTTACATACATCAGTTTTATTTTTCAACCCAGGAGACTGCTTTTTGAGTTAAATGTACTTCCGCAAGTTAAAATTATGTACGAATAATACTTAATGAAAGTAGGCATTGGTCCAAAAAAATGATCAAGTTGTCTAATCTTTCATTTAAATTGACGACTTGTGATGACCAGTCTTATTAAACTGTGTTTAAGACCTCCTTAAATCAGTTTTACAGAAAAGACTTTTTGACAGGAAAGGTCATCACATTGTATATTGAGACTAATGAATGTGGCTGAATGTGGTGTCCATACATAAAATGCTGGTCATCTTGTATGTTGATGGTTGCTAAAGTGGTACTCAAAGTCAAGACAGATTTCCTCATGAATACTGTCACTGCAGTCACAAATACTCATTTTTATGTCCTCTCCTTCTCCCCTCTGTGCAAGTGTCTAACTTGTTTTTTTTTAATCGCTTTTCCCCATCTGGCTCACTCTAAATGTTGCAAATTATCCCTTCTTGTTAAAATTTGTTTCCTTCACTTTCTCTCTGTCTCTTTTGCTCCTCCTTTTTTTTTCCCACCTGCTTCTTCCATCTCACTTCCTCCCTGCTGCTCTGGCCTATCGCTCCATATTTTCTCATGCCATCCTCTCTGCTATCTTTCTCACTGTCTGCTTCCCACCCTCCCCTGCCTCCCGCCTTCTCTCCTTCTTTCTCTCCTTTCCTCTTGCTGGTTGGTTGATTCATTTTATTGTCTGCTCCCTGCAGGTATACCCTCGGAAGAGCACCCCTGCTGTGGACAGGCTATGTGTGGGCGTTCCTGCCGCAGAGGTGAGCCAGATGCTGCTGTATCACACAAGCACATTTTCAAGTAGATTGCCTGTTTGCTCTTGTCCATGTTAAAGGACTTTTCTTTGCAATTGTACATTTGATTACTTTACAAAAATCTGTTTCTGTAGAAAATAAAATATGAATGACAATATTGACATGTGTGAACACGGGGCATTGGGTAGAGAGATTCTCTGGCTTTCATTGACAGTGTGCCTGTATGTCTTGACAATTTGCATTGAGAGTGTTTGGCTCAGTCTTTTCTCTGAGTCAAATCAAAATATCTTCCAAACACTTCTTAGAGAAGACATTAAAAGGAACAGTAATCTCCTTATCGGGCTTGTTTATGTAGTTCTGCTACTGCCAAGCATGTCTCTACTAAAAACACAAGCAGGCGAGAAACGGACATTGTGGAGCAACAGCATGTGGACCCACTGATGTTTAATTCTGTGCACTTGTGATTTGGCAGAGGGAAACCAAATAGGCCAATGCAACGGAGTGAACTGGATATCTTATCTGTGTAAAACTCATCATATCATGTTGGATATTATACACACTCACTGTCACACACACACTGAACTGCTAGAAGCTTGATTTAAACATAATCTCAGATGGTGACAGGCTTTCGTGCTCAGTGGGCTTTCTGCTAGTATCCTATCCTCCCTTCCAATGTTTACTCAAAGCCCAATGTAAATGCCAGTGGAGTATTGTGATTCACGGGGCTCTGCTGATCACACACTGCATTTCCATGCATTATTTACATCAAGCTTAGCTCTCTATGCATTCACAAGCACAGGTCACAAACAAGCAGGGATCAATGAATGACAGAAATCAAATATTTATGTCCGAGCCAGAGCACCTAAGGCGGGTCACATGACCAGAGGGCTCTACGGAGACAACTTCCTGCCACATGCCCTCTAGAGGGAAGTAAAATCAGCAGCATCAGGAAAAAATGCAGAGAGAGGATAGTGTTTGTTGTAGCAATTTACAGAGTGAGGAAGAAATGCTTTTGGGACTGGTGGGGTTTTTTTTCAGTATTTGTTCCTGTGTGCCTGCCGTGTTGATTTACAGTCTGTTGTTTTGTTTGCGTACAGAATATATCAATTTGTTATTTTGCTAAACATTGAACCGAAAGTCGTACATACAATATAAATTATGGCTTTAGTTATATGCAGTAGACAAGTATTTGTGCAGTCTATAAAGTTCATTAAATGTATTAATGAGTAGTATTTATTGTAAAAACCTGCATACTGAAGATTGGAAATGTCATCCTGCACTGTTTTCGCCTGTCTGTTTTCCAATGAGACTACAGAACACTGTTTTCTATTGTCTCCACCAGTGTTTCGGCTTGCTGGGAATCAACGGAGCTGGGAAAACCACTACGTTCAAGATGCTGACAGGAGACATCCCAGTCTCCAGTGGAGAGGCCTTCCTAAATGGATACAGGTGAGGCCTTAACTCCCACTAGTGCACCAAGTAACTCATCATAATTAGCCACCCAAGAAGGCTACTCAGATGGGGATCGAGCTATAGCATTTTTTTTATACCTCGCATCCTTTTTCTCAGCTATGCTCATTCTCTGTAATACTGCTTTCTATTTTTTCTGTCTCTGATACCCTCAGTCTTCGTTTTTTCAGCTATGCAGTTTCACTGTCTGTTATACATTTGACCATCTCTGCCTCTTCTTCAGCTTTGGTTTTCTCTCCTCACTCCAATATTCTCAGAAATGCTGAAGACTCTGCTCTTTTTTTTTTCTCCCTACCTCTTGCACAGCTTACACATATTTCATTCTTTTTCATATCCTTGCCCTGTACCTTGCTCTGTTTTTTGTCTCAGCCTTACGAAATCAGTCATAAGAAATCTTTGTACATGCCAGAAGAGTACCTTGACACTCGAGCACTTGAGAGAAAGAAAGCTTGCTCTTCCTTATTTTTAGGAACAAACAACTGTGTTCCGTTGCTTTGGCGTGCTTCTCTGAGGCGGCACATCCGAGCACGGCAGAGAGCAGTTGAGCTGCGGCTGGTTGCACGGTTGCTATAGTTGTTCATTTGTACATCTTGTAATTGACTTTGTGTTCAAAAAGCCGAACAGAGCGATGCCTTACACAGTGGTGTTTATGTTGATCAATGTAGGTAAAAGAGATCAAAGAAAAATCTGAGACCTTTAGGGGGAACAAAAACTGAAAAGAAAGGAAAAACAGATGTGATTACACCCACTCTTCTGTTTTCAGCTCATTACGCTTTCTGTGCATTGGCAAGAAGAATGATCGGCAGAAGAGAAAAAGCAGCATCTCTTAAATGGAAGTTTATGCTCTCGTGGCAGCTGTCTTGCTTATCTGTAAATGTGGGCTCATGGGGAAATAGCAGTACCTACATTTGGCATGTTATTATTCTAAGTCTAAGTGAAAAGCTAGCATGCTAATCGCTGCAGGTGGCTCACTGGCTGGCTGTTGTTGTTATAGACCAAGAAAGAAGTGGATTACCTCAGTAACCACACAGACGCTATTGCATACCATCACACTTATGCGTACCTGTCTGGGGTAATTAACCCCTGTTATTTGCACCCTCAGTCCTTAAAGATTATCCAGAGTTTAGAACTTAGACAGACAAGATGTCTGCTACCACCAGCTTTCAGTCTTTACACTAAGCTAAACAAGTGTATATTTCCAAAGCTACTAGAATAATCAGCCTGTGCTGACTGCACTTCCCCCTAGTGGCCATATGCTGCTAAATTGCTTGTGCATCCTCACATAATTCCCCGACCTCATGTGTGACTGAAAATGGTGTGAAAATTGGGTCCCAAATCCATGATAGATGAAGCAGAAAAGCAAAAATCTGTGCAATTACTTTTGTGAATAATATTTTCCCAATTAAAAAAAAAACAAATTGTGGACCGAAAAAAAATTCTCAGAAAATCAAATATGGTGGAACTTGATGCACTAAGTGCTTTAAACTTAGATTTATTCAAGGAATCCAACTGTATCTCATTTGTGAAAATGTGCTCAAAGGCCTGATACCAACATTTAATAGATTCTTCTTTTGTTCATTACCAACTTATATGAAAATTGGTCATAGACAGCCTAATAGCAGTTAGCTTTCAGCAGCTGTTTAGCTCATAACGTGGCAGTTACTCTCAAAGATTCATGGCCACAACAAAAATATTAATTCATAAGGTCTGATGGTACATTTTGGGCCTATTTTATGGATGCTTCTGATCTGTGGTCAGTAAACTTAAATGTCATTATGAAAGGTTAAGACTGAAGTGCAAAAAGCGTTAACAAACTTAAATGGCAGCACTGCAGTGGGTTGTGCTTGAATTAGCTGAAGACCATTACCCACACTTATCATCAACTTTTATTTAAAGCTAGAACAAAACATATCATTGGATCGAAAGAAAGAAAAATGCTGCAGATGGTGAAAGTATTAATATAGTCAATTACAGAAGGGGCATGTCTTCATCCAGAAGTATTTTACTCCCCTGTAGAGGGCAGACTTTGGTTTGGCTAGAACTGAATGCCTGGATAAGATGGCAGAGTTAATTTTTTTTCTTTCTTTTTTTTTTTTTTTTTTTTTTTTTTTTTTTGTTTGTTTGTTTGGTTTTTGTGGCTTCAGAGAGAGAGAGAGAGAGAGAGAGAGAGAGAGAGAGTGAGAGTGTTTTGGGGACACTTACTTAAGACTGAAAATACAGAATGTGAAATGAACCTCTGCTGCTTTATATTAGTTTGGAGGAGTTTCAAAGAGGCCTTGACTGGGTCAGCTCTGATCTTCTAATTCTTATCAAGTTACTGTGAATATTTGATGACTTCACTTTTTAAGTCAGTTTTAATCATCTTCTCCAAAATACAACTAGACATTTACTTCAGTTATTTTGCTATTTGCCTAATCGCTATTGTCATTGTGTATTTGATGTCCTACTCTTTATCTTATAAAGGCACATAATACAGTCTTTAGATATTTTATCAGAAACATTAATGTCATCCATTTTCAAATAACTAATGTGTTTCTTTCCCAGCATACGAACTGAAATGAGGGATGTTCACCAGAACACGGGTTACTGCCCCCAGTTTGATGCTCTCAATGAGCTGCTGACTGGACGAGAGCATCTGGAATTTTACGCCCGGCTACGAGGGGTACCAGCAAAAGAGGTCACCATGGTAGGCTTTTTAATTGAAGTCTTTGTTTCACTCCTGGCTAATGGTGTGAAGCGCCATATCTGGAAGATGGCCAGTACCCAGTGCAGACTAGCTATAAAGCTGTCAAAACTGCACTATCAAAAAAAGATGAAACAACTGAAATGTTCATCTAGTCCATATCATATTTGTTTGCTTTTAGGTTATTTTTTTGTTTTTTTGTTTGTTTGTTTGTTTACTGCATCAAACAAAGTGCATCTAGAATGCATGTAGGGCAAACTGAAGTACATGTCAAAGTGATAGATAACCTCGATGGGAGAAGCCATACATAATGAAAAATGGCCAGTAGAAGAAAAGGAGCAGCTGTGGGTTATGGCTCTACATTATTCACAATGCCCAGTGGTGTGGCCCGCCCTAGGCGGCCTCCCTGAACTCCTCGCACTGCCCGCTTCTCCAACACTAAGATCAAAAGGGGAAGAGGCTGCCGGTGACCATAGGCCTCAGACCTGGTGCCAGGGCTTTGATGTCTTAGCTGCAGTGCAAAGGGACACAGTTCTATGCAGCTAGCAAAGCTCTTAACTTTGCTGCAGCTCATTGCAATATATTTTTATGCCAAGGCTCCATCAAAACTAAGCCCCTGTGCCTTATTTGCATAATCAGTAAACAAATGCATCCATGACTGTGAAAGAAATACATTGGAGGTCCTGCAGCCTGCATTTATTTGAACACCTACATCCACCGCTTTGGCGATGCTCCTGATTGCTTGTGTTTGATGAGTTGTTGTTGAGGACAGTAAAGTACCTCAGCAGCCTGTGATTAAGGTCTCACAGTGACACCAGCTGTCCCGCCTTGTCCTTGAAAACCACACAGCACACATATACTAATCAAAAAAAGTCTCATCCATCATGGTATCATGAGTCCGGTGATGGGACTCGTGAACACTAATCTTGACAACGTAATGGTTGCTTTGTTTTTTCTCCTTTCAAAAGGTGGCTGAGTGGGGGATCCAGAAGTTGGGGCTAGTTAAATATTCCAACAAGTCAGCAGGAACCTACAGCGGTGGGAACAAGCGCAAACTTTCTACAGCGATAGCCCTGATCGGTTGTCCTCCAGTGATTTTTCTGGTGAGATGCAGCTTTATTGATATGTTGTACGTGGTGAAAATATGATGCTGTATCACTCTAAATCAATATCAATGATGTCCAGAAGTTTGGAGTACAGCAGATGAGCTATTTTCTCTTTAGAAGCACACACACAGCAGCACGGACATGACGAGAAACTGGGTTTGAATATTTGAAAAGAAGAAAGAATAAGATATTGATTAGACTTGCAAATCCTTACTGAATTCTCCAAAGGATTTTAAGTACATTAATTGTGGATGACGAGAGTGTACTTCTCGGGGGTCACTCAGTGGTCATGCTTTAATTCCATTTTATTTTCCAGGAAAGAACCGATCCCTTTAGGAAAATGTGGCGCAGACAGAGCTGTGTTTGCACATATTAAGTTCTTCTTCATCGGGTCTTAAAACTGAGAGCCAGTGCATTTTCTCACCCATGGAAGAATAATGAAGGAATGACCTCAGAATACGCTGCCTCACATGTTTTCAATTATTGTGTATTAGAGAGTCGTGTCGTGGCATTATGAGGGACAAACTTCAGTGGCCTTAATTCACACTTGGAGCTTCGAACGGGGCTCACTGAATTAAAACCTTTCATTATGATTTTTGCAAAGTTTCCATGTCTCAGCCAGCATATCTTATGGTCTAATAAAGCTGAGATACCACTGGTTGCTAATGTGATTTCCTGTGAGCTTATATAGCTAAATAAAATAGAAAAATCTACACTTTAATGCCTGTTTCCCAAAAATGTCTCGAACTATTCAACATTATTCCTGTTTCATTTGCTGCCTGTCAGCTGTAATTAACACATTAGTTTGTTTCATTTGCTGCAGTTCATTGGATTATGCCGCTAATAATAATTTTATTTAAGTAATGAGTCATCCATATTAAATTACATGTAAAGGAATAACCTTTCCAGCCTTTTCTGCCTCAGTTTATGAGCTATCAGGCTACATTATGGTAAACCTTGAGCCAGGCTAGCCTTCATTCCAAGGCAGTGGGACACTGTGTTGTCAGTTCCTGTGTCAATTTCAGTATTGTGTGCTAGCCCAGGGAGCCCAGGCAGCCTTGAGGCAGCACCACATAGAGTTTGCACAGGGACACATTGGCCATGGTGATAGAAATACCCCATGGGATTTGTAGGATTCTGCTAGTGAGGGAAAACCAGGCCCGGAACGAAGCCAGCCTATGGACTGAGAACTGTCAGTCTCTAATCGGGCATGGACAGACAAGCCCTGAGGAAAAAGAAACAGCAAGTCACTGAGATGTGTGAGAGTGTGGTATGCTATACTGGGGTGTGCTTCAGTATGTGCTGGTTCTAGTCAGAATTTCCCTTTGTAGTGTACTATATCTGTGCGAGTTCTTATATATCTCGTGTGTATCTTTGGGTAAGCACAAGAGCTCATCAAGCTTCAGTGGCCTTTGGCATACATTGCTCCAAAAATATTCCCTCTTTTGATTTTTGATGATGGTTGGCAAGAGCTTTGTTATATTTGAGCCTAAAAATCTATATGTGTGTGTGTGTGTGTTTTTTTTTTCCTTTTATTTGTCACCTCTCTGAATTCACGTGCACAATAACACACATCCACGAATGACCTGTTTGCATGTACTGCTTGACAGTTCGGGTTCGAACTGAATGAAACGTCTTATTTATTGCAGGATGAGCCGACCACCGGGATGGACCCCAGAGCCCGACGCTTCCTGTGGGACTGCATCCTGAGCGTCATCAAAGAGGGACGCTCAGTCATTCTCACATCACACAGGTGCAATGTCACTCATCTGTTGATTTTTCCTGTGAGAGATTCACACTAAGATGAAGTCAAAATATTTTGACTCTTCACCAGGGAAAGCACAGCAACCAAATAGTCCACAAATGAATGTGAGCCATAAGTATTGTAATTATAATTGATTGGAGCTACACTTTAGTTGAAAGGTATTGTTTCCTGTGTGGCAGTTAATATTGGCTGCCAGAAACACACTGGCTGCTATAAAGCTTTCATGAAGCGTGAGGGCATATTGACTGACTGCCGCTTTTTTTTTTTTTTTTTCGCCTCTGTGAAAAGAGAAACTGTCAATATCAGTGCTGGAGTCTTTTCATTATCCAAGGCTTCCTGGAGCAAAGTTAAGTTTACTAAGTTTTTATTCTGTAGCGTTGGCCACTAGTTTTAGCGAGGTTTAAAAATTAAAGGCCTTGTTTTTGTGTGAAACCCAAAACTTGATGGTCCAAGTTGATATGGAACATTTAACAATTCACTGCCTGTTATTTTGACCATTTCCCAGACTGAATCGTATGTGAGCCTGGCAATGCAGCGCGTGTGGAATATATTATCCTTATTACATGTGCTCCTTTCATAGAGAAATAAAAGGCATTTGTTGTTCCAGGCACGCTGGCTGAGCTGCATCCAATCGCCCATGTCATGACCAGGTGGTTTTGTTTTGTTAAGTGGCGAATTCACCAGGTTTTACAAAGTCATAATCCTAATTGTGCCATTCCTCAGAAAGGCATCACAGGTTTTGCCTCAGCTACAAATGACTCGTTCTCCCTCGCAACAGTGAACCAGAAAAAAATTAGATGGTGAGAGCTACAGATGGTCCCTTCCTCTCCCTCTAATTACCAAATTTGCTGTCCACTTTTTATTAGACATGTAAAAATGCTGAAATTTTAAGTCAAGATGTGAGTTAACACAGTGTAAAAACATTTAAGTCCTTCTCTAACCTTTAAGGGGTAGGAACTGTCACAAGTATCATTGAAATGTTTTTTTGTTTTTTGTTTTTACTGTCATTGTTTAAAAAGATTCAGGCATCTGGAATTTTTGCTACTTCTCAACTTTCCTCTCTTTCTTTCAATAGTATGGAGGAGTGTGAAGCATTGTGCACACGCATGGCCATCATGGTAAATGGTCGCTTCAAGTGCCTTGGGAGCATCCAGCATCTGAAGAGCAGGTGAGGGTCTTTTTTTGGCCACTAAGGACTAAGACAAAGACAGAGAACAGGAAAAAATAAAACACAAAAATCTTTGAAGTAACTTGAATTGAGATGAAAGAAATCCCTGCGTCCCACTGAGGTGCTCTGTTATTTATACTGTATATATAAATAACATAAAACCATGTATATTGATAATAAAAAGAATGTAGAAGGAGATTCGAGTTTTGAAGGAAGAAAAAGAAACCTTGCATGTCATACTTTTATTGTTTCATTAAGAGGGGCTCAGTAGGAGAGCCACAAAAATGCACACAGTTTATCAGAATGTGCTGAATCTCTTTAGCCAGCAGGAGTTTAGCTTAACTTAGATTAAAAGATGGAAACTGGAGAAAACAGTTAGCCTCACATATTTTAGAATTTGGGTTTTGCTTGAATTAAACAAAGATATAACATGTCGATGAGGGTGCTGCTAGTTAGATTTTATTCCCATTCCCATTTGATAGAGCTAGGCTACCTTTTTTCCCCCCTTTGTAGTTTTTATACTAGGCTAAACTAACCATGAGTTTTGTTCAAGTTCTGTTTGCTTTGACAGTCAGGGTTTGTAATAGGGGTGACTATATTGATGATAACCTGATAATGTGCCATTAATGCACGAGCTTCTTTTGGCTGCTGATCATATCATAAATAACTGTGTAATTGCAATTTTTGTATGCTTTTGTATGGTTATGGTTACAAACTCTCTCGCTACCTTCATGCATCTTAATTTGCCAAAAAAGACAGCACGCAATAAGCACAGTTATGGATGAATTTGATTGATAGCTTTATTGCAAATTTTATGTAGGTGAGAGAGTGCTTCTTTCGGCTGCTCACATATTTGCAAGGGGTCGGCCACAGCGGATGGATCCACATGCTTGATTTGGCACAGAATTTTACATCAGATGCTCTTCCTGACACAGCCCTCCTGGGATGTGTGTCTCCTCCCAGTCTCAAACCAGGGATCTTTCCCATGTTAGGCAAATGTGTTAACCACTACACCGTGGAGCGAGTAAAAAGTGAGCTTGCTACTGCTGAAACCTGGGATTGACCCAGGGACCTTTAGATCTTCAAGCTAACACGTTTCCAACTGAGCTATTTTAGCAGTATAGACTTTCTCTAGATTTTGCAGTAATATCGTTATTGGGAATTTTTATAACCATGATAAATGTGAAGCTCAGATAACATTTGTTTTGTTTACTATATTATATTTAACAATCAAAAAGTGATACCATGGTAAAAATATACACATGTTGATATTGTAAACAGTCCCATACCAGTACAGTTATGGTTGCAGACTCACTTTCCAGTATATCATGGCTCTCTTCTCTTCTCATTCCCCTCATGTAAAACCTTAATATAGTAATTCTTTTGAAAAATTTCTCTCTATATATAAATATATATTCTATATATCTATATATATCTATATCTATATCTATATATCTCTCTCTATATATATATATATATATATATTCACTGGCCACCTCGTTAGGTAAACCTGTTCAACTCCTCGTTAACGTTAAATATCTAATCAGCCAATCACATGGCAGAAACTCAATGTATTTAGGCATGTAGGCGTGGTCAAGTCGACCTGCTGAAGTTCAAACTGAGCATCAGAATGGGGAAGAAAGCTGATATGAGTGACATGAATGTGATATGAATGAAGCACAGTTGTTGGTGTCAGACGGGCTGGTCTGAGTATTTCAGAAACTGCTGATCTACTGGGATTTTCCCACACAACCATCTCTAGGGTTTACAGAGAATGGTCTGAAAAAGAGAAAATATCCAGTGAGCAGCAGTTCTCTGGGAGAAAATGCCTTGTTGATGTCAGAGGTCAGAGGAGAATGGCCAGACTGCTTTGAACTAATAAGAAGGCAACAGTAACTCAAATGCTCATTAAAACCAAAGTATGCAGAAGAGCATCTCGAAAATGCACAACAAGTTGATCCTTGAAGCAGATGAGTTACAGCAGCAGAAGACCACACCAGGTGCCACTCCTGTCAGCTAAGAACAGGAAATTAAGGCTACAATTCGCACGGGCTCACAATAATTGAACAATAGGAGACTGGAAACGTTGCCTGGTCTGATGATTCTCAATATCTGCTGGAACATTTGGATGGTAGGGTCAGAAATTGAAATAACATGAAAGCATGGAACCAGCCTGCCTTGTGGTGTGGTGGGGATACTTTCCTGGTACACTTTGGGCCCCAATCCAATAGAGCACCTTTGGGATGTGGTGGAAGGGGAGACTCTCATTATGGATGTGCAACCGACAAATCTGCAGCAACTGTGTGATGGTCCATGTCAATATGGACCAAAATCTCTGAGGAATGTTTCCAGCACCTTGTTGAATCTACGCCATGAAGAATTAAAGCAGTTCTGAAGGCAAAAGGAGTACAACCCGGTACTAGGAAGGTGTACCTAATAAAGTTGCCAGTGAGTGTATGTGCACATACTGTATATTCTATTTATTTGACCCTGATAACTGTGAAGGCCCTAACCTCAAAAGTCATAAATTCAGACACCAGGCTAAGTGGTATTTTTTTCATTTAGTCTAGATTGTATTGATTTCACATGAAAAGACCCAGACACGTTTGCGGAGATGGAGTTTGTGTTCCAGATTTTTCACCATTATCTCAAATTCACATTTGTTTCTCTCCTTACCCATAAATTCTGTTTCTACCGTCCCTGTCCTTATTCACAGCATTACCAGCCATTGATATTCTTCATGTCTCTTAATGGTTTTTCTTGCATCTCTCCATCATAGAGATCCCCTGCTGTTAACTCTTAGCACTCAGGTCTACTCTTTGATATTCATCTGACAGTTTCCAAGTCCAGCATGCATGCCCCAAGCCCTGCATGTAACAGTGAGGCCAATCCATTACTTTAGGTACAGTGTTGTGACATTATTACCACCCCTTTGTGCAAGCTTGTAATAGGAAGGACATTCCATGCACGCACACATAGACACACACAAGCACTACATTCATGACAGGAATATTTTGTGGCAGTTGCTGCGTGCAGAGAAAGATCAATACACCTGGGATGAGGGGTGGAGCAGACCATTTTTCAAGTTGTGGAGAGGATTAGGGGAAATGCCTGAAGGAGCAAGGAGGGGGCATCAGTGTCAAGGATATTTCCTATCAAGTGTGTTAATGTCATACCAACAGCAGGGCTTTTAGATCACTGTGGGGAGAGAATAGGTAGATTGTAGATGGTGATAAAAAAAAGAGTGCGAATGGGGGAGAGTTAAGAGCAAAGGAGTCGAAAGAGGGAGAGTGATGTACTAATCGAGCCCTCCCAGATGTTCGTTGATCCTGTGTGTCAATTACATCCTGTCGGTAGGGGCACGGGCAGGGTGGTGTAAATAATGTATGAACCACACAGGAAGTATAGGCTAGGTAAGTGCCGCTGGAGCACGGGAGAGGTTGGTTGGGAGAATGGAGCAGCAAACAAGGGAGGAGGACAGAGGGTTAACACATGTCCTACTTCACTCAACATGCTATCAGGTAAAAGGGAATCTCACTTCACAAGACAAGCACGCGAGAGGAAGCCAGATAAGCGTGACGCCTACTTTTTGCCGCGCTTTTATTTTAGATCTCACACGGACAATTTACACGCCGCTGAAATGCTATCGCTCAGTCCTCGCCACGCAGTGAATAATTTCTAATTAAGCATCCCTATCTCCGCAGCGCTTGCTGTAATTAATGTTTCATGAGGTGTGGGACCCCGTTAATGACTGAAAAGGCAATTAAGGAATGTCTTCTCTATTTTCTTTTCTCGTCACTATCCCACCACATGTTTGTGCTGTCATGTTGCCCTACACACACACACACACACACACACACACACTCCCACCCCTGAAACCCCGAACAGCCAGTATTTTATATACCTCCACATTCTGTCTATAATGGGAAAAAGAAGGGGCTGATTTTCACAAATGCACAAGCAGCTGCCAGTTTGTAGATGGGAAGACTTCTATCAGACCGGCAGGGGTTGAGGTAGGGGGGGGTGGGGACATTGCAATAGAGGCAGGTGGTGAATACCGCTGTCACACGGCGTGAGCGGCTGACCTGCATGGCTGGGGGTACTGGTGCTCCCAGCCCCCCCCCCTCCCCCATTTCTCCATCTCTTTTTCATCACAAACCCCTGAGAGAAGTGCAGAATCTCTCCACAGGGGCAGCTCTCACATTTTGACCCCCTATTGCTCATATGTAATACATGCTCACCCTACCACATTCTCAACTCTCACTCCCACCCATCACCTCCGACTACTCTTCTCCTTCAAAAACCTCTCACCCTATTACTCTTATTTATTCCTGCCTCTCTCTCTCTCTTTCTCTCTACTAAGGTGGCAAGGCTTTCAACCCAGTCACCCAAGTCCTTGTTAGTACTGCCCCCTTTAGTTCAACAGTGACTGTGTATCTATCACTCAGATGCCCTTCTGGTTCTTTAACAACCCCACCTCTGTGTATCAATCAAGCCCCAAATGAGCCAAAATAGCCCATTTAGACCACTAGAGAGGTGGCCAGTGTGTGAGAGGAGCTGAAGATTTGGTCGGGCGCTTCATTTCTGAGAAGTAGGGCAGCCATTTCGAGTAGCCTCTTCATTATCTTCCACCATGGCTGTTAAAAACATCCTTTTTACCTGCCCTGGCATTGAGCCCCTCAAATCAATCACACTTCTAGAAATTTATGAAAGGCTGACGGGGAAGGGGAGAAATAAATAAGTATAAAATGCACACAAGGCTGTAAATAGGGCTTTAGTCTAGCAGTATGCTAGTATGAAGGCTCCCAGGTGTTAAGTAAACCCAAATGAAGTGGAGGAACCAATAAAAGCAGCTTCAAAGCTCCCCTATAATCTTGTCAGTTAGGAAGGACACCCACTAGCCTTTGCAGGATTTTCCACTGATTGATATCATTCATATCCCTGCTTCATAGAGTAGCTGCAGTAAGTACACCCCACAGCCTTGAGTCTTATTTTCTCCTTGCTTAAAGCACGTCATGATATAAAAGTAGGATGTAAAGTGCCTTAAATGCATTAAGGTAATGTACTCTGGGCGCTGAAGAGTTTTTACAAGAGTGGTGTAGAAAAGTTTGGATCAATCCCCCCTCAAGTTGACATCGAGAGAAGTCCAATAAACTCGCTTCCCACTCACTCCGCGTCAGCTCTGCAGGTGTGCCATTAACAACATAGTTTACGGCTTTTAAGTGCATGTCACCCACGGAGATGAATGACAAAATAATTTTCTTTACGGTGTACAATGCATCACCAATGCAGGTGTAATTAAGACTGCAAGAACACTGCCGGTCACAGATAGGTACAGTATACGTACTGTACATATCTGAGAGATGTATTCATTCAAAATAAACGACACTGATAGTCAATTGACAGTAAATAAACAAAAGGGATGAATTCCACAATATCCATGGAAATTAGATTTCTGTATAGATGATGCTTTTATCAATATTATTGTTTTTTGCTTACAAAGCTAATGTTTAGATGCATTATTAAAAATGCTGTAGTCATAACTTTTACAGGCCAGAGGATGGCCTTCATATGGGACCATGCCAACTCCTTGTAAATACATCTTATATATACCTTACCATACTGTCAGACAGGAAGAAATAAAGTAACACTAAAGTGGACCTATTGTGTTCCATATTTTATTCTCAGACTGTGCTAGAGTAGCTTTACAAGACCCAAAGACTGGAATTAATTATTTATCTTATCCTGGGCCTTGCCTTGGCCACTCAGTTACCTTAAAGCCGACTTACTTCTGATTGGCTGCCCCTCGCAAGCAGGTTTAAACAGCAGGTGGGTGGGGCTCCTGTGCTCTGTTCTCTGTAACATCACACAAAGCCAAGAGTCAAAAATGATCGCTTGGAGTAGTCTGAAGCCTGAGCTTTTAGCTCATACAGATTACTTGTAAATAAGCCAGCCTCATTATTTGAAACTTTGGAATTGTTTCATATGAACATATACTTCTGTAACAGTATACAGTCCCTCTTTATATTCTAAGGTTTTACGTATCGGGACATAATAAAAATAATCTGGTCCTTAGCAGGTCTTGAAATTAAGTAAATATAACCTCAGATAAACAACAACACATGACATACAATGGCGTGAAAAAGTGTTTGCCCCCTTCATGATTTCTTATTGTTCTGCATGTTTGTCACACTTAAATGTTTCAGATCATCAAACAAATTTAAATATTAGACAAAGATAACACAAGTAAACACAAAATGCAGTTGCGATTTTATTTATTAAGGGAAAAAAGATATGCAAACCTACCTGGCCCTCTGTGAAAAAGTAATTGACTTGAATTAACTGGGATTAACCACATTTTTTAGAAAGCTGAGTTCAATTTCACTAGCCACACCCAGGCCTGATTACTGCCAGACCTGTTGAATCAAAAATCACTTAAACAGAACCTGTCTGACAAAGTGAAGTAGGCTAAAAGTTCTCAAAAATCAAACACATCATGCCTCGATCTAAACAAACAGCTGAGAAACAAAGTCACTGACATCGATCAGTCTGGAAAGGGTTACAAAGCCATTTCTAAAGCTTTGTGACTCCAGTGAACCACGGTGAGAGCCATTATCCACAAATGGAGAAAACTTGGAACAGTGGTGAACTTTCCCAGGAGTGGCCAGCCTGCCAAAATTATTTCAAGAGCGCATCGACAACTCATCCAGGAGGTCACAAAAGAACCCAGAACATCTAAAGAACTGCAGGCCTTACTTGCCTCAGTTAAGGTCAGAGTTCATGATTCAACAATAAGAAAGAGA
>VUQI01044010.1:0-14302 GCA_015106735.1 Paratilapia polleni | reverse complement strand
AAAAAAAAAAAAAAAAAGAAAAGAAAATCTGTAATATTCCAGCAGCTTGGGTGCCAGAAAAATATTGTAAAATATATATATTCACCATCACCTAAAAATACGCAAATCTTCCATAGTTAGACAGAATATTTCAGTATTTTTTGTGAGACGGTAAATTAAAATACAGTTGTTGTAGCTTTAAATTTATACAAAATCTTGTGTATTTTTTACCAATTTTTCTTGTTAAATAAAATGTATTTATGTGTAAAAACAATGAAATTATCTAATAATATGGTCAAAAAGTACAGAAAAGTACTATTATTAGTTGGTTTTATCATATAATTTTATCTGAAAAACTTTTACATTTAATCCATGTTTAATGTAATAAAATCAGAATCAGAATCAGATCAGAGTCAGAATGATAATCCATCCATAAAAAAGTCAAAATACTGTTGTAAAACTAGTAACTGGGTTTATAATTACAACAATCTACTCTTAATTTTTTATTATATCAACTATAATATGGGGTTTTACATGTAACTTTACATAGAAATCTTTTATATTTAATAGAGCTCCACTTTTACGAAGGTACTCGTAAAAGTACGAAGTAAAAGTACGAAGGCATAAAGTTAATGGATTTACCCTTTCAAAACTATCCAGAAAATGTTATTGTAATTACAGTATACTGTTAATTACAGATTTTATCAAGTACAAATTGATAAGATATGATTCCACATAAAAATGTGTATTTAATAGATATGAACCTTGAAAGAGTTACACTTAAAATTAGCTTTACTTAAAAACATTTTTCTACTGCTGCTATAAAACCCCTTCATCACTTCATATAAATTTTCACTTACTTAGAATTTTAAGGAAATATTTGGCACTATGGTTGAATGACATAAATTATAAGATGATGAGATTTACTTTTACAATGACAACTCTGAAACAATTAGGAGTCACTTCCTGTGTCTCAACATTTAATTCTTTTAACAAATAGACCACAACAAAAAACAATTGCCCCTCTTTCAGCATTCTTGATGACAAAACTTGAAATTGTCTGCAACGTCTAACAATTGTTATACAAATTAAAGTGTTCTGTGCAAACAAAAGAGAACAAAAATTAAAAACATCTAGCAATTAAACCAAAGGTACCCTAAACTTGGAGTCACACCGAACATGGCAAGTCCCCCTGGTGCTGCAGACACCTGAAGATGTTTGGACACTTGAAGACATCAAATTTCAATCCATGTGCAGTTGAGAACAGGTACACTTCAGGTTCACAGTGAAACACAATGAAACAGTTGCCCACCCTCAAGGAAAGGTGGCCAAAGAACATTGCTCTCTCTTTATCCTTCCTGACTGATTGTTTCTGGTTTTGTTATTTGCTAGTGTCCTTGTCACTACTAGTAGCATGAGAAGGTACCTTCAGCCCATTCAGGTTGCACAAGTAGCCCAGCTCCACCAGGATGGCACGTCCATAGGTGCCATTGCAAGAAGGTTTGCTGTGTCTCCCAGCACAGTCTCAAGAGTTTGGGAGAGATACCAGAAGATAGGCTGTTACATTAGGAGAGCGGGACAGGGCTGTAGAAGGGTATCAACCCAGACATAGGACCAGTATCTGCTCCTTTGTGCAAGGAGGAACAGAACAAACACTTTTCCGAATGACCTCCAGCGGGCTACTCATGTGCATGTTTCTGAATAAACTGTCAGAAACAGACTCCATGAGGATAGCATGAGATTCCAACATCCTTTAGTGGGACTTGTGCTCATAGTCCAGCACCTTACAAATCGTTTGGCATTCCCCAGAGAATACCAGAACTGTCTGGTCTGCCACTGGCACCCTGTTCTCTTCACAGATGACAGTAGGTTCACACAATTTTTGTTATCAGGGAAAAACTGACTCCCCGCTGCCTGCTGGAAATATTCTTCTCCCCTTTTTCATCCTTTGGCGGGATTTATCTTGAAGAGGCATCTGTTGAAGAGGCATGTTATTCCTGTCCCAGAATAGTGTGTATATCTAAAGAGGTTAGGTTAAGTGATAACTCAAAATTATTACATTTTTAATCATTAAAAAGGAGTCATCTATGTATTTATTGGGCATTTTATTGTGTAACAGCTTTTTGCATTTGCATATGCATTTGTGATCTGTCATGAAGTGTGGAATGAGAGGAATGCAAATGCAGTACTCAGAAACCAGCAGGTTAAACTGAAAACTAACCTTTAATTAGGTTGTATGCAGAAGTCCACAGAGGGAAAAATAAACAGCAAAATCCAAACTTCTTTAGGAAACAAGAAGCACACAAGGAGAAGCTAACAGATGATCTGAAGACGAACAAAGGAAATAGGCTATAAATACACCATAATGGAATTAGGGGAAGTGGACATAACTGGGGATCAAGGCACAGCTAAAACTAATCAAGACAATGATGCAAAGGAAGCAAAACTAAATGCAAGACACAGGAGACAAATGACTACCAAAATAAAACAGGAAGTGAGAAACAACTGAAACAGGGAGGCGCAGAGACAAGAAATTTACAGAATGAATAACACTGAAGGACTACATGGAGGGAACACAGAGAGAACAACTTAGGGCATTTTCACACCTATAGTTCGCTTACTCTGGTCCGAATCAGTTGATGAGTTTGTAAACTTGTAGCTTTTTTCCCATGGTTTGGTTTCTTTTCACACAGAGAAAATTCTCTGCATTGAGATTGCCTCCAATGGTAACAAGCCTTGTTTTTCCAGTGAAGGAGATGCCACCCCACACCATAACACTGCCTCCACCAAAAGCTGTTACCCTATCAGCGCAGCAATCAGCATAGCGTCCTCCGCGTCTTCTCCACACTTTGATCCTATGATCCAACTGCCGTAGGCAGAATCTGGACTCATCGCTGAACATAACGTTCCTCCACATGTTCAGGTTCCAGTGCACATGACTTCAATCATCCAATCCAATAAACGATACCAAACAAGAGTCAATAGCAGAATAAGCTGTTTGGCACTGGCAGAGAAGATTTGGCAAGTTCTTCATGGGTGCAACCCACATATTCAACTCTGCTGCTCAACACACAAATGCATTTTCCTTACAAATGTGGCACCATTTAAAGGGAAATAAACAGGCTTTTCAACAGTACAAGATTTATTGCCAAGAAGCATTGTTACAACAAAGAAATAATCGACCAAACACAAATTTCTTTTTGTGCTAAGTTTATTTCTTTTTTTGATTTCCAAATCTGAGTATTCAAGACCTTGTATGTGAGAAGGATTTTAAATTAAATTCTGGATTTAACTGGTAGCCAATGAAGAGATGCTAACATGGGAGAAATATGATCTCTCTTTCTTGTCCCTTTCTTGTCCCTGTCTGGATCAACTGAAGGTTTTTCAGGGAGCTTTTAGAACAACCTGATAATAATGAATTACAATAGTCCAGCCTAGAAGTAATAAATGCATGAACTAGTTTTTCAGCATCACTCAGAGACAGGATGTTTCTAATTTTAGAGATATTACGCAAATGCAAGAATGCAGTCCTACATATTTATTTAATGTGCCCATTGAAGGATATATTCTGGTCAAAAATGACTCCAAGATTCCTCACAGTTTTACTGGAGGCCAAGGTAATGCCATCCAGAGTAAGCATCTGGTTATGTTTCTGAGGTTTTTAAATTACAATAACTTCAGTTTTATCTGAATTTGGAAGTAGGAAATTAGAGGTCATCCAGGCCTTTATATTTTTAAGACATGCCTGTAGTTTAACTAATTGGTTTGTTTCATCTGGCTTCATGGATAAATATACTTGGGTATCATCTGCATAGCAGTGAAAATGCATGCAGTGTTTACTAATAATATTGCCTAAGGGAAACATATATAATGTAAAAAGCACTGGTCCCAACACAGATCCCTGTGGAACTCCATGACTAACTTTTTTGTGTAAAGAAGACTTCCCATTACATGCACAAATTGGAGTCTATCAGATTAAGATTCAAACCAGTGCAGCGCATTTCCTTTAATACATATGATATGTTCTAAACTTTGTAGTAAAATATTGTGGTCAACGGTATCGAATGCTGCACTGAGGTCCAACAGGACAAGCACAGAGAGGAGTCCACTGTCAGAGGCCATAAGAAGGTCATTAGTAACCTTCACTAGTGCTGTTTCTGTGCTATGATGAAGTCTCAATGCTTCAAATAAACCATTCCACTGCAGATGATCACCCAGCTGTTTACAACTACTCTTTCAAGAATTTTTGAAATAAGAGGACAGTTAGAAATCACCCTATAATATATAAGCTGGGTCAAGTGAAGGCTTTTTGAGTAATGGTTTAATTATAGCCACCTTAAATTTGTCAGAATAAATCAGTTGAGAGAGAAAATGCTGAAAGCATTGTGAGACCTCTCACATCACTTCAAAAAGGCACAGAATGGTTTAGGCCACTTCTGTACTTTATGTCTAAAGCTGAGCTGTTGGAACACCACATGCACTGTGATGGCCATGTCTATTCCAAGAAACACCAAGCAGGGTTACAAAAATGTGAGAGAGAATAAGAAAGCAAAACTGAGGGATGTGGAATTAAATAACTGTTTAATATCAACAGCTCAGAATGAAGACAGACAGGTTTTAAATGATCTTGAAGCATAGTTGCACTGTACAACATCATTTTTTCATTTTAAATCTACACCATGAAATGATCAAATGAATACATATATAATCATTACGTGGTCTTCAGTTTCAGAAACAGCCATGGAGAGTGGAGCACCAGCAGATTCTTCATCTGGTATCAAAAACCTGAACCAAGGTGAGCTCATAAAGAGTTTACTGAAATATTACATTGAAGTGGAATGCTGAGTAGTTTATGACTCTGTTTTCTTAATGTCCTTTCTAGAGTCCCGTTCCAAAATCCATATTTAGTGAAAACTCTGGGTTTGTTAACCCTGAGATGATGGGAACCTGTGCCAGTGCTAACAAACTCTGTAAACCTAACCTGCTCGCTGGCAGGTTTTCTACAACAATAACAAAAATATCAGTCGATAGTCTAATCTGAATAGAACAAAATTCTGGAGCTTCAAAATGGTACTCTCATTATAACAGAGAAAATAATTTTGTTAAATATATGCATATTTTTCATTTTCAAGACCTACTCTACTTACAATTTTGAGACCTACTGCACTGGAGCAGTCTGTTAATTCAGGTTAGGTTTCTTCATTTTTGTGACTAAGAATTTCATGTTTAAAAGTATTCTGCTTGTTTTATTTGGCATTATTGTGAAATATAACTATATACCATTCAGAAATTGCTTGAATTTTTTTCTTATTTTAACTCAGACATTTTTTGATTAGATTTTTTTTTTTATCTTTAATAGTTTTTGAGATATTCATGTTCAAATATTGCGTCAGATTTCAAAGTGTGAAACAACAGACTGGAAGTGGGTCACCAGACCATTTTAAAATATATATATATATCTTGAAAAGTGTTTGATATATAAAACTAAAATTTCACAACAATCATTATATATGTCTAGACTTTGGGCCATAAAATTTTTATGCATGTCGAAAATGGTCGAGCAGAAGGCCCATGGTGATTTGAGATGGAATGACCCTATGTCTCCATCCTTACATTGATGACTGACTGATTATAAAAAAAAAAAATCACAAACTAACATCTAACTGGGATTTCAATGTTTGTAAAAATGTAAATTTATGCAAATTAATTCACTCCGCTCTGAGCTTTGATAAGGACTTTATGAATGAGGAAATGAATTGGGGTGTCACACAGCTGGTTCAGGTGCAGCCGGAGGTGAGGAGTCGCAGAGAAACTCAGAGTTTGTTGAAGAAAACCTGCCAGTGAGTGGGTTAAGTTCACAGAGTCACCCCAGTTACCCCAGTGAACGACTCAGAGTTGAAATTAACTGTCTTTCTGGAATGGAAAACCTGGAGTTTCCCTCATCTCAGGCTTGACAAACTCAGAGTTGTTACCTAAACCTGCTTCCTGGAATAGGGCCCAGGTAACCTGGGCTAATGACTGCCATCCATGGTGCTCATTTTCTCTATGTAAACAACCACACTAAAACTATTCTAGTGGACCGACTCACATGCAGCTAAATCCAACCAAGCAAGGCTCAATATGCAATTTAACCATATCAGTTATGCACTTATAGATACATGGGCTGTTCAGTCAACATTAAAGCAGTGAAGAGGGAGTTCATTTCACTTAGTCTGTTGGTGGTATGGTAGAATTTCCCGCTAAGTCCTCCACAGCAGCAGAGTCAGTGGCTGCTTTGGCTAGGTTGAAAAGTCTGTCCTGCCTACAAGTGATCCTCACATAGGTTCCTCACAGGTTTTTAAGGTTGATAAGATCACACAGTGGCTCAGTGAGCATGATTTCTTGTCCAAAAGAAGACATGGACAGCAAAAAAAAAAAAAAAAAGAGCTGCTGAAGTTTAGAGCTGCCAGCTTGCCACCGTGCTGGCACATATAATTTTTCACTTTCATAATTTTTCACAGGCAATGGCCTGCTGTCAAACTTAACTTGAAGTTGCAGGGATTTTTCTTTTTTTCACGGGAAGCCAGCTGGGCCTGGCTTAATCTGAACATGTGAGAGTGCATGAAGTTTAGAGAGGTGTTTTACACTCCTCACTGAGAAATGGGGAAAAAAGAACAACAGCAGAGTTACTGAAACAGTTTTTATGTTTTTCTTTCTTTTTCTTTTTTTTTTTTGGATCAGCCAGTATTCAAAGTAGCTATGGTGATCAAGTCACTATCCCGTAATTCCAGTGGGATTGACGTATCTTTTTTATAAATTAATTCTATAAATTTTTTCACTGGTATTTTTGGTGTTCATGGCAGATATGACTTGAAAGTCAATGGACGATGTAGTCTGGGACCACATTCAGTTGATATGTTAATAAGATAATATAAGACAAGATAATATAAGATAAGATAAGATAAGATGAGATAGCCTTTATTAGTCCCACAGTTGGGAATTTCCCATTACTACAGCAGCAAAGTGGACAGAGCAGGAATAAAGAAAAATGCACACTGTACAAGGTAGAAAAAAATATATAATTTAAATATAAATATATTTATGTGTATATATGATACAATGATACAGTTGACATTTTAGATGCCTAGTAGCAGCAAAAACAGAATGTCTCATAGTGCAATGGTTGGATGTTAATAGCAGCAGTACTGAGTATTGCACATTGAGATATTACAGACCCTGGTGTGTGCATGTGTGTATTCACATGTGTACATTTACTGCTGTTGTACATTGTAGAGTCTGACAGCAGCTGGAAGGAAACACCTCTGAAATCTCTCCTTCACACACCGTGGGTGCAGCAGCCTGTCGCTGAAAGAGCTGATCAGTGCTGTCAGAGTGTCCTGTATGGGGTGGGAGGTGTTCTCTAACAGGGATGACAACTTAGCTGCCATTCGCCTGTCACTCACTACCTCCACTGGCTCAAGAGGGCATCCCAGAACAGAGCTGGCCTTCTTGATCAGCGTGTTCAGTTTCTTCCTGTCCCCAGCGGAGATATTCCAAAAGACTTAGTTTCCGTAGCAGATCCAGCCTGCTCTGTCCTTTGCTATAAATGGCATTTGTGTTGTTAGTCCAGTCCAGTTTATTGGTCAGGTGAACACCCAGGTAATTATGAGTCCACGATCTCAATGTCCTTTCCCTGGATGTTCACTGGTGTAAGCGGCAGATGTTTGTGCCTGCGAAAGTCCATCACCAGCTCCTTGGTTTTTCCAGTGCTGATCTGGAGGCGTTTCCGCTGGCACCAGTCAACAAAGTCCTCGGTCAGTCCTCTGTACTCCCTGCCATCACCATTGGTGCTGAGGCCAACAATTTGAGTCATCAGAGACCTTTTGCAGGAAGCAGTTGCTAGAGTTGTAGGAGAAGTCTGCTGTGTATACGGTGAATAGAAATGGAGCCGGAACTGTTCCCTGTGAGGGACCTGTACTGCAGACGACCCTATCAGACACACAGTTCTGGATCTTTACGTACTGAGGCCGGTTGTCGAAACAGTCCTTCAGAGCCTCTTCAATCTCCTCAGACCATCTTTTCACAGTGTGGGTGACCGCTGGTTCCATGTGTACTAAAGGTTTATACACAGGGAGAAGGTACATAAGATTGTGATCTGATCTTCCCAGGGGAGGAAGGGGAGGTGAGCTGTATGCCTCTTTTGTGTTAGCATACAGTAAGTCCAGTGTTTTATTGTCTCTGGTGGGACATGTAACATACTGAGTGAATGAGGGTTAAGTGGAGTCCAGAGAGGTGTGATTAAAGTCACCAGAGATGAGGAAGAGGGCACTGTGCCCGCAGTGTATTAGCAACGGAATAGAGAACATCACAGGCTACAACAGAGGGGGGATTGTACAATGCTATCACGATAACATGCGTAGATTCCCTTGGTAGGTAGTAGGGTCTCATGCTATTGGCTAGTAGCTCAGTGTCTCTGCTGCAGGACTGCTCTTTAGTGGTGATGTGCCCACTGTTGCACCATCTATCGTTCACAAACACTGCCAGTCCCCCTCCTTTCCTCTTACCACTCTCCTTCGTCCTGTCCACCCGTATCAGCTGAAATCCGTGCAGTATTGGTATCCGGCGTTAGTGCAGTTAGCCATATCTCTGTTAGCAGCATGATGCTACATTCTCAGTAATCCCTCTGATGCCGGGTAAGTGCCACTAGCTCATCCATGTTATTGGGGAGAGATCTTACATTCCCCATAATAATAGAGGGGAGAACTGGTTTGTACCGTCTCCTTCTAGCACTGCGCTCCCTCCCGGCACGACTTCCACGTCACCTCCTTCTCAGCTCGCGAGGAATTTCAGGTCTCGCCTCAGGTATTACCGCTGTGTTACTGAGTGCTAACTCTAACAGCTACATGCCGGTTCTCCGGTCGCAGACGAAAAAGTGAAGAGTAAAACAGGACAGCCAGTGCGAACACAGCATACTTGTGTATATCCATGATGGTCCACTTTTGAACGTTTGAAGAACAGAAAAATAAAAACAAGAAAGTCAAAAAGAAAAGGAAAAAACTCGGTAATAAGCAGGAGCTGCTGTAACAGGCTGCCACTCGTGCGGCGCGGGAAGTTATCAATCTATGATGACTTGATTATCATAACTTAATAAAGCAATAATTATTATTGTGCATATAATTTAATAAATAAAAGTGATTTTAGTGTTAACATATGGTTTAATAATTGTCTTTCAGTGTCTGAGCTGAGGGTTGTTCTGCTGGGGAACAACTTGTCTCAGAGGAGTTCAGTGGGAAACTTCATATTAGGAAGGACTGGGTTCAGCACTGAGGAAGAACCAGACTGCTGTGTGAGAGTTTGTCAACTGGTTGAGGAGAAAACAATAGTTCTTATCAACACTCCAGATCTGCTGCATCCAAACATCTCTGAAGACAAACTGACAGAGTTTATAGAAAACTGTGTGAGTCTCTGTGATCCTGGACCTCATGTGTTCCTGTTGGTTCTACAGCCTGAAGACTTCACTGAGGAGCACAAACAGAAGCTTGAATCAGTCCTTAAAAACCTTAGTGATCAATCATTTAAACATTCACTGGCACTGATATCTGCAGTCAGAGAAGAGAGCTCAGGTTCCACTGAAAACTATCTGCAAAATCCACCATTAAAAGACATCATCAAAGTATGTAGGGCCAACTCACTGTGGCAGAAGAATCTTGAAAAACAGCAGCTGTTTACAGTGATTGGCAACCTGGTGAAGGAGAACAATGGAAATTATGTGAGCTGTGATGTTTATAAAGAAATGACATCTGATGTTTTGAGTGATCATCAAACAGGCAGAGACATGACTCAAGAAGAACAAGTCAGTAAAGGCTTGGATCCTGTTAGGGGTACCGGTAAGTGCAGGAACGCTGAACCTTAAGCTTTTTTTAATAGGATGTGTGAGGTGAATTTTATTACTGATCACTAATTGTACTGTGATATTTCTTCAGTCTTGACATAATTGTTAAAAGTCTTTTTACAGGGCTGACATCAATGAAAGAAGTACTTCATGTAGCTATAACTAAAGATCATATCAAGATATTACAAGGGATTTTGTTAGTTACTGGGCTTAACTGTGTAGCTACAAGCCACAATGAGATTACTGTAACATGGTATTACAGTGTAGCATTAATTTTTAAAGAAGAATTAGATTATTTTTTTTATTTATTTTTAAAGAAAAATGGACACTGTTGCTAACAAAACTAAAACTACTATAAATGATTTAATAGATATCGTAATTATTATGTTTGTAAACCTAATTTGTCAAATAGCATTAATATATAATAATAACTTTAATAAAATTCAGTGATTACATTCTAAATAATTTTATACAGCAACAAATATTTTTTGTCTATGATACTTAATGAAACTTTTTTTAGATGCAATCAAATTAACAGTTATTCCGTTCAGTTGAGTCTGCTATGTAACAGAGTCAGATGATACACGCTGATAACAGTTGCACAGGTTTAGAAGAGGCTGGAAATAAATAGGCTCATGTAGTATAGCTAATATAAATTTTTACAGATTTTAATAAGTTCGCTGTCAGTTCCCATTAAGCTCTGTCCCGAGCAAACTGGAGCCAAGACAGTGGTGTGAAAAAAAAATGGCAGTGTGAAGATTTGTAACTGTCATTAATTGTTCTAAATGAATATATATATATATAGAGAGAGAGAGAGAGAGAGAGAGAGGGATGTGATGAATTGATAGAAAATAATAATGATAAAAAATGCTTATTTTAATCTCAAGGCAATTTTGAATCTTATATATTTTCTCATTTATTACAGCACACCCACTCAGGATTGTGTTGTTTGGAAAGAGTGATGACAAAAAGGTAGCTCTGGGAAACATCATCACTGGACAAAAACAGTTTAATGTAAAAAGATTCCTTGCAAGCAAACAGTGTGAGACTGCCAGTGGTGAGTGGGATGGGAAACCATTAACAGTAGTGAAAACTCCAGACATCTTCACCCTGCCTGTGGAAACAGTGAGACAAGAGATGGAGAAATGTGTTGATGTGTGTTTTCCTGGACCAAATGTTCTGCTGCTGTTAGTGAAGCCTTCTGAGTTCAGTGAGGAGGACAGAAAAACTCTGAAATTCATCCTGAGTTTGTTTGGTCATGATGCCTTTAACCACTCAATGGTCATCATGACCCATTATGAAGAGCTAGAATATAAGTCTGTGGAAAAACTCATTGTGAACTGCAAACAAAGGCAACACACGTTCAGTCTTGATAAAAAAGATCCTTCAAAACATGACGTACAAGAGCTGATGCATAAAATAGAAAAAATTGTGAGTGACAACACAGGAGGATATCTAATGTTAAATGAAGATGCTGATCTTTTGACAGTGTTTAACAAATCTAAACGTCTTCTGAACCTGGTTTTGTGTGGTAGAAGAGGAGCTGGAAAGACCTCAACAGTCAATGCTATTCTGGGACAAAGACAGTTTGGTTCACCTGCCAACTCATCAGAGTGTGTTAAAAATCAGGGAGAGGTGTGCGGATGTTGGGTTTCCCTGGTGGAGCTGCCTGCCTTGTATGGAAAACCTCAGGAGGCAGTGATGGAGGAATCACTCAGGTGTATCTCCCTCTGTGATCCTGAGGGTGTCCATGCCTTCATCCTGGTCCTACCTGTGGCTCCCCTCACTGATGAAGACAAGGGAGAGTTAGAGACCATCCAGAACACATTCAGCTCTCGAGTCAATGACTTCACCATGATTCTGTTCACTGTGGAGTCAGATCCTACAGCTCCAGCTGTTGTTAACTTTCTAAAGGAAAACAAGGACATCCAGGAGCTCTGTGAGAACTTTGGGGGAAGATCTGTTGTCCTCAACATAAAGGACAAACAGCAGATCGCAGAACTGTTGGAGAGTGTGGAAAAGATGAGAGGTGAAGGAATCAGATGCTTCACAAAGGACATGTTCACAGTAGCACAGATGAAGAAGGTTGTAGAGCAGGAAAACATTAATGCAAGACTTAAAGTGGAACTACTGGATTTCAAAAAGAAAAGGGACATGGGTGTTGATGATGGAAATCAGAGCAGAGAGTCTCTCAGGATGGTGCTGATTGGAAAGACTGGCAGTGGGAAGAGTGCAACTGGAAACACCATTCTGGGCAAAGAGCATTTTAAATCTAAAGCCAGCCAGAAGTCTGTAACCAAGTTTTGCGAGAAAACAATGGGAGAGGTTGATGGACGTCCTGTTGTTGTGGTCGATACCCCCGGCTTGTTTGACACGACTCTGTCCAATAATGAAGTTGAACAAGAGCTTGTGAAATGCATCACCATGTTGTCTCCTGGACCTCATGTGTTCTTACTGGTGCTGCAGATCGGTCGATTTACACAGGAAGAAAAAGAGACTGTTGAACTTATCAAGAAATACTTTGGCAAGAATTCACAACATTTCATCATTGTTACATTCACCAGAAAAGATGATCTGAACAATCAAACATTTGAGAGTTACATAGAAGAAGACTTTGTCAAAAAACTGATTCATGACTGTGGAGACAGATATCATGTCTTCAATAATAAGGATCAGAAGGATCGCACTCAGGTCAGCGAGCTGCTGACAAAGATTGAGTCCATGGTGAGTCATAATGGAGGCAGCTGCTACACCAGTGAGATGTTCCAAGAGGCGGAGGTGGCAATAAAAAAGGAAGTGGACAGGATCTTAAAGGAGAAGGAGGAAGAGATGAAGAGACAGAAAGAAGAGCTTGAACAAAAGCATGAGGAAAAAATAAAAGCAATGGAAAAAAGAATGGAAGAACAGAGAGCAGAAATTAAACAGGAGAGAAAACTGAGAGAAAAACAACTTAAAAATATGGAGGATAAAATAAAGGATGAGCATGAACAGAGAAAGATAGAACAGAAAATGAGAGCAGAAGAGGACAACCAAAAAAAAATGCAAGAAGAACTTCAACAAAAAGAGTGGGAACAAAAGCTTGGAGATCTGGAGAAAAAAATAGAGGCAGAGTCAGAGGAAAAGGAAATAATTGATCGACAACTGGAACAGAGCAGAGAGGAGATGAGCAAACAACGAGAAAAGTGGGAAAAGGAAAGAAAGCAGTGGTGGAACAAACGATATCAAGAAAATGAAGATAAACATCAGGAGGAGCAAGAAAAACTTAGAAGACTCCAAGAAGAATATGACCAGGAAAGAGAAAAATACAAAAAGAAGAGAAAAGAAGAGGATCAAATAAGAAGAAGAGAGCAAGAAGAGAGGGAGCGGAAAGAACTGGAGGAAAACTATAAGAAAAAACTGGAGGAAATGAAGAAGAAATATGAAGAAGAGGCCAGAAAACAAGCTGAAGAGTTCAATGAGTTCAGAAAGAAATACACCAAAGATTTTGCAGCTCTGGTAGAAAAACACATGGAGGAAATAAAGGAACTGAAGCAAAGACATGAGAGACAAGTGCAGGAGACAAAGGAGAGACACAGTAAAGATTATAGACATTTGGGTGAACTCTCAAATCACAAAGAAAAATCTCTCAAAGACGACATGGAGAACTTGAGGAAAATGCATGAGAAAGAAATAGAGAATCTGAAAAAAAAATCCGAATCATCAGGGTGTACTATTCTGTAGTTATAAAAGCTGCCTGCTGTAGACCATCAATACTTCATCATGTGTTTCATCAACTTCTTTTGTCAGTTGTGAAAGACTAGAACCTCTGAATCTCAAAGTTTTAAATTAGATTAATCAAAAAAAAAAAATCTATGGTCTATGTCCATCTGTTGCATGATTCCTTACAGTATTCTCCATAGTTCTTTGTGAACCTGGCTTAATATTTAGACTAGTCCTCTTGTTGCAGAATAAATACAGGACCTATCCAACACTTCTCAGATCATAGAGATTATTAAGAATCTACACATCAATGATGTCTAAAACCTTTGCACAGTGCCTTGCAAAAATATTCATAAAAAATCAAAAATATTCCCCTTGAACTTTGTGTGGCGTGCATTAGTATTCAGCCCCCTAAGTCAGTACTTTGTTGAACTACTTTTCGCTGGAATTACAGCTGCAAGTCTTTTGGGGTTTTTCTCTACCAGCTTTGCACATCTAGAGACTGCAATTTTTGTCCATTCTTCTTTGCAAAATAGCTCCAGTTCAGTCAGATTGGATGGAGAGCCTCTGTGAACAGCAATTTTCAAGTCTTGCCACAGATTCTCAACAGGATTTAGGTCTGGACATTGACTGGGCCATTCTAACACATGAATATGCTCTGATCTAAACCATTCCAGTGTAGCTCTGGCTGTATGTTTAGGGTCGTTGTCCTGCTGGAAGGTGAACCTCCGCCGCAGTCTCAAGTCTTTTGCA
>VUQI01043995.1:31197-62918 GCA_015106735.1 Paratilapia polleni | reverse complement strand
TATTTTTTTTTTTATATATTTTTTTTTTTTTTTTTTTTTTAAATTTTTTTTTTTTTTTTTTTTTTTGTGGACCTGACTTTTGGTGTTCCTGTGAAAAAAGGAAAGCTAACTGAAACAATATTATTATTAATACTTAAATGAAAAAAAACAAAACAAATAAATAAATTAGAAATTTCTTAAATGTCTAGCTGTCAGTTTGGTCACATTTGTCAACAAAACCTGCCTGTTGAGGACACAAGCTCTTGTGTTTGTATTGTCATACCTATTCTACTTACCAGTTACCCACTATGTTACATTTGCAATTTAGTGTTGCCTTCTCCCACAGAAAAATGTCATATGTAACTATTTAATTTAAAGAAAAATACAAAAATATAGTTTAAACATGTGGCATCACGGCAATAAATATTTTAATGTAAGAATATCTACCATTCTGGCTGCAATAATTTATGTCTTTAATTTTATTTACAGATATCTTATTTTACGTAATTAACCCAAATATGTCCAGAAATAACACTTTTATAGGTAAAGTCAAGTCAATTATGTTGATGTTGCCCCAAATGACAAAATCTCAGAGCCTCAAGTTTAAAAATGGTCTGTGTATCGTTTAATGTGGTGTGAAGATTACTATAGTGAAGTAAAATTAATCTAAAGCTAGGTGTGAAAAAACATTTTAGTTACCTTTAGTTACAAAAAATAACACTGTCTTTAGTTTTCTTTCATTTTAATGTTTGCCAGTTTGGTCAAATTTGTCATCACAAGCTGCCAGAGGAGACTTAAGTGCACATTTGTTGAGATTTGAGATGTCCACATGATTTTGAGTCATCTGGCTTCAAAAAGTGCTGTGTTTGTATTGTAATATATCTTCTGAACCTCTGAAAAATATGCCCCTGATGAATACCCTCCATATTATCCTAATTAAAAAAAAACAAAACTAATGCTGAAACTAATAAAAATTACATTAAAACTAAACATTTTCAAACAATAAAAACTAAAATGAAACAAGCAAGCATTCTCTGGAAGCTACCTGAAACTGAACTAAATCACAAACAAAATAGTAATTAGGAAAATTAAACTATGATAACTCTGTATGGCATGTTTTCAGGTGTCCGAGAGAAAACCTGACCCTAGACGATGGTGAAAAAAAAACCCACTGGAGGGCGTCACAAATGCCCTTCCACAGACAAGACAAAAAAGTCTGTTTCCCAGATTGGAAGCAGCAAAGACCTGGCCCAGCTGGATGATCAAGTTGAAAATGACACCCCTGCTGCTCTTCCAGAGCCTCACATCACCATCCAAAGCCAGCAGGGCTTCCCAGACAGAGGTTACCTGCTGGCATCAGTTATCTTCCAGAATAACCACCTGGCGAAGCCCGCTGCACACCAGTTGGTGAATTATGGCAATGGAAGAGGGCTCCCGTTACCTGAAGTCAAAGATGAGGAGATGCAGCGTGCAGCGTATGAGCTGGCCTTCAGTACGCTTAAATGTAAGTTCGTTAATTAACTGATAGCCCAGGGTTGTTTGGATTTGTTGAACCTTTATTATTCTGTTTTGCCTTTCTCTGCCAGCCTTATAAACCAACAACCTCATATGAGTAGTAGGCAAGTAGCTGCCTGATGTGTCCTTGCCAAATATTTTCCATTTATGGTTTGCTTTTCTCTTCAGTGGAATTTTCACAGCTCTGCAGAAGGGAAAAATCTAAATATGGCTCATGGCAGTCTTAATAAACATGACCTTGTAACATCTGATTATAATAACTGATTAGCATCTCAAACACAATTATGCACAGCCTAATAGAAACACCATGATGAACGTTTAAGGGGAGGACAACAGTAGAAGTCTCATTTAACCATTAATAAAATAAGTCACTGTTTTGCAGGTGGATAACCTGTCAGTTACCTTTGAACTCTTAAAATGCAAAAGAAAGCATACAATTTCTTTTTTGATTCGATTTTTGCAGAAATACTACAAGCATAACCTGCTGTAACTCAGTCTTGGACTTTGCCCTGAGATACAATATTAAAACCTCTTTTGTTAGCAAAAGAAATAAAATCAATAACAAAATACCAGGACTGCAGCTCCTCTGAGCCTGTGAAACTGTGCTTTTGGCTTAAAAGTGATTGGAAAAACAAACAACCCGACCTATAGATGAACCTAATTGCTAATTTTTGCTTTATACTTAGATGTTCTGTGGTTTGTCTGAATGTGGATTGACATCAGGAAAGGTTTTCATCATGTCTTATTTTGATTCATTTAATGTTCTTTAAATTGCTAGTAAAACTGATTTGATTTCTGGCAAACAAACTGCCAGTTCAAATGAGAATGAATAGCTTTGGGCAAGTTAATTGACAGGTAGAATTGAATATAGATAGATTGACGAAGGGCAAGTAGAAGAGAAAAAAAAATGCTTGAGTGACCAGGGGGGAATTCTGCGTGATGCTACAAATCAATTTGTCCCATAATCTGTTTGCAGGGACTAGGGTGGGGTCTGGGTGACCGAAGTCACAGGGGTGTGTAATCACCATGGTGATAATGCAGGGGAGGCGAGCCAGCTGCCAGGGCAGGAAGCCGGCTGGAATCGATTTAACGTGTTCTCAGTGAACGGCGAGGTCAGGTTGCTGGAACACCCTCGTAGCCATGAATGATTTTTTTCCTTCTCACTGTCCAACCTGCAGAATCTGGATAAATGTCAGACCTACATGTCAAATTGTTAATGCAGATCACCTCAAAAATATTCATCATCACCAGCTCCAGTGCCTCATCTGAGTAACTTATATTAGTTTTATAGCTCGAGGTCTTACATTACTAGGTGAAACTGACCAGATTGCTAAGGATAATAGGAGAAAACCTACCAGAGCGTGGATTTATTTTTTTTCATTCTCTTTTGTCTTTCTCTGAAAGGATGCAAAACAACTTAATTTGCACAGGGGCATGAACTTGAGCTCTGCTTAAGGAAAAATACTGTGCTTGTGATAAGAACAATTACAACTACATTTAACTTTTATACAGTTTTTTTCTTATTTCAAAAACAAATACTCCCAAATGTTTTGACTAGATAAGGCAAGATAATTTAAAGATGTGAGAAGCTGGGAAGCCTCTATTGTGTACGGTCTGACCAATATAGGATTTTTAAGACCAATACTGGTGATTTAAAAATTCGATATATCGGCCGATATTTTTTTTCTTTCAGAGACACGCAACATGAACAGTTTTCCCTAACATTTGTTATGTGTAATTATTTACTATGATACTATGACAATGCACTTTAAAAATAATCCTGTTTTATCGTGGATTACTTGTTTTTGCTCTGAGACTCCAGACTCAGCTGATTGTTGTGCTTGTGATGTTCCAATAGAACATTGGAAGTTGCAGAGTGCCCACTGGTGGACAAACTATGCAACATCAACACTCATAGCATGGTTGAAGGGTGTTTCTCCTGTCTCTTCTTAACTTTTTAAATTTTCATTTATCAGCCATTGTAAATGCTGATACTGATATATTGGACTGATATGTTGGTTGTCAGGCTCTACTATTGTGTAGTTAAAAGGAAAATAAAAAGTTTAATCCAAGGATTTCTGTAACCATGCCTATTTTGATATGGACCTTGGTTGTATCTGGGCCTTCTTGTCTTGTGTATCTGAGGCAGAAGTCATTATTGTTACAGTAGGTGTCTTTTATTTGTCAGTACATCATTTTTAAACATTGTGTGCAACTATTTTTGTGTTACATAGACATTATTGGTGACATACCTTAATGAGCTATGTCTTTTGATCACATGTTAGTATTTTTCTTTTGGCATTTGCTGTGCAGATGAAATGACACATCCTAGAAGCCACTTAATCTTTCCTCTTCTTCCTCCTGCGAACACGCCAACTTTTGGTGCAGAAATTGATTTCCTAGTGACATATGTGACATATAGTACAAGCCTGCTGGGAGTCACACACAAGATGCATACTTCCTGTAAAGCCATTCAATGACTGATCCGAAACTGAACCAAGGTCAGATGGTAACCTAAAGAAGAAATGCTTCACCAGCGAAAAAAACGCAGAGCAAAATGCCAATGAGCACTGGTATTGATCTTGTGATTATAACTCTTATCTGTTCTGAACAAAAGGTTCAGTGAGCTAGCTCTGTGTCGGTGGCTGAGGACACAGACTTGTCTGTTGTTGGGAGTGTTGAGCAATGCAAAATATTATGGGGTTGGTGTTGAGGATGATCTTGACCCTGGTGTACATTTGGCATTTCATAAACAAAAGACAAGCTGTTGGGGTTTTTTGTTGTCCCTTCTCTGAACCGCTTTCTCTTGCACTTCATTCTGACTCTTTTCTATTTCTGTGAGCCCTTTTATCCCCTAAAAAACCCCCAAAAAACCCCAACAATTTTCCAGTGTGGCTCTCTGCTAGATCACTGACCTAGAGGCAGCTTATGTCTTCAAGGTTTCATATCTTGTTCAGTGGTCATACAGTGTGTTGTTATTGCTTGAGGTATACGCTGGTGTTAAGCTTTGTAAAGTAATTTTTGTGGGAATTTTTCGGTGGTAGAAATTTAGCTGACCTTGTCGCTACCCATGAAAGCCCCCTCCACCTTCTTCTCCTCATTTGCCTCTTTCTACTGGCTACTCCTCTGAGTATTTCTGCCTCATTGTCCAGACTGTCCAACTAGGCTGCCAGCCTGTCAAATGACTGAGGCTGCTGTTCTCTCTGTGCTATGGGAAAGGACGACTTTTGTGTTATGCTGGACTTAGAACATGAAAGAGAGAAAGATTTGTCTTTTTTGTCCTTGACCACAATCAGGGCAGCTACCACCAGTATACCTCGGCAAATATTAAATTGTCCAGGTGCATAATATGTAAGATAGATTGTCCATTTAGTCCAAAGGTGAATGTATAACTTACAGCAGGCACCTTTTCTGGCTGGTCCAATGTTAGATTAATGTGCAATCGGGTGTACTGATGCAGAACATTGTGAGACAAAGACCTACTGAAGAGGAAAGGAGATGGCATTCAGGTCTGGCTCTTGCACCAAGCATTTGTTTGACTACGGTCACCATCAGTCACTGCTCATTGTGTAATACCTGGATGAAAGCCACAAGACGCACAACCTCAACCTCAGTTCTGCACTGAACCGTGCCTCCTGCTGATTGAGGATGCATTTCTTTTTGTTTGTTTGGCTCATTTCAAGCGACTATTGCATGTCAGATTTAAGCAATTCTGCATTATTCCTCAGGTAAAAACCCAGCATGGTGTCTGCTGTGCAAAGATGTCTTCTGTAAGTGATTTATAGCAGAATTCCCTCTGTGTTTTACTCAAATTGCTGTGTGTGATTTATAGCATGTGAAAGACCATGACCTCTACAGAACCAACCGTCACGGCCTCCTCAGAGATCTGTTTTGCAGTGTGCAGTGTTTGGTTATCTCTTAAGGGATTATCTTTAAGGCCTTCTGCAGTAATGGCCCCAATTCTGAACCTTATTCACCTGCATCTGCAATAAATTAGACCTCCACTTATTGTTTTAGGCCTCTGTTTCCTCAATTAAAGATAAGCTCTATCACGTGAAAACGTTTGTTTGTGTGCCTGGCTGTGTGTGTGTGTGTGTGTGTGTGTGTGTGTGTGTGGATGTACCTGCATGCACATGTGTGTGTTTGCCTTGCCCTACACTGTATAGGGGTGCCCAGTGTGAATCAGGCTGACACGGTTGGATATGATTTGTGATGTTGCGATAAGTTAACAGCAGTGTCTGGTTTTCATGGTGTCTCAGTGGATGGGGTCTGGGTTTACCTCTTATTTGCAGTCTTAGAGGTGTGCCTGTTAAGAATAAGAATTAACCAAGAGGCAAGCCACACTTGTGATAGACAAACAGCATTTATTTCAGAACTGTGGTTTCACACTTGAAGAAACACATGCATCTTATTTTCACCTTTCTCGGTCGTCTGTTTTGCAATTTCACTAGATAGACTTCTATATTAGGGAAATTATCCTTTTGCCCTATTTACTGTGTGCAGAGAGCAAACGGTACCTGCAGAGTAACTTTGGAAGCAGCTGTTCTTTAATCCTAACATGATAGACAGGCTAGTGTTGCTGTCTCTCCATCTCATGCATATCGAAAAGGAGAGCCCACTGTTCACAGATGGGAATGATAAGGATGAGTCTGTTTGTTTTTATGAATATTATAAGAGGAAGAATCCTGTTGGTTAGCGAGGCAGTTGCCGCTTTTATGATATGACAACGAGGGTATGGGGGTAGAAAAACACTATAAACCAGAAAAAGATATCTGATCGTCAGCTCGCACCTTTTAACAGTTCAAAGTCACCCCTTTCAGACCTCTGTCACCATTTTGATAAAGAAAGTCAAGCAGAGTTTAACAGATAATACATCCAATTAAATTTTTAAAATAAGTAATTATAAGTGCAAAATTGAGTGACCTCAATTATGCCTATTATATTATATAAAGGAATACCTTTTTAATGGCTTTATTTGTGTTAATCATACCTATACTGTTTCCTAAATCATTGACAGATGTTCTAAAATGTTCTAATGTAATTAATTATGGGTTTCAGTTATTTCTATGCCAAAATAGAGTTAAAGAAACCCAAAAAATGAAAGGAATACTCGTCTGTTACATCTTACAAAACAAATTTTTACCAATTTTACCACGAGCTAGTATCATTTTAACACCAAAGTATAGGTGAACTTGTAGCTCTGTAATACTTTGATCAACAAAAAATTACAATGTTTTCATAGTCAGGGCTTTTTTTTAACCTTTGTTGTTTCTGTTTAAAATGAAATGTAAACAAAGCTCTTGTTTGTAGGTGTGCATAAGCACTGTCGCCTCACTGCAAGAAAGTCCTTGGTTCGACTCCAGCATGGGACCTTTCTGTGTGGAGTTTGCATGTTGTCCCTGTGTCTGCCTGGGTTCTCTCCGGGTACTCCGGCTTCTTCCCACAGTTCAAAGACATCCATGGGGTTAGGTTATTTGGTGGTTCTAAATTGGCCATAGGTGTGAATGTGAGCGTGAATGGTTGTCTGTCTCTAAGTGTTAGCCTTTCAACAGACTGGCAGCCCGTACCCCGCGTCTTGCCCTGTGACAGCTAGGACAGACTCCAGCCCCCCTGTGACCCTGAATTGGATAAGCAGAAGGAAATGGATGGACAGATGGATGGATGGATGGACGGATGGATGTATACATGGCGCTCAAAATAATTAGATTTGTGAAATATCAGAAAATTTGTAACAATCAAAATGAAATTCCTTTATGATTATGGAATTATTACTACAAAATCAAAGCCTGTACTGGTTAAAAAAATACATAATGCACAATACCTTGCCACATGAGTGGAAAAGTTGTAGGAGAAGTGGGCTAAAAATATCACATAGGCACATATACAGTTATATACAGTTGGGGTCATAAATTACCTCACTTGGTTACTTGAAGGTTAATTAAAAGGGTGAATAAAATGGAAATGAGATTAATACTGGCACATACTAGTCTGGTATGAAAAACATTGATGCCTTTTATATTTAGTTTCACTGATTATGTCTAGATGCTCCCTGTTTATTACTTTAGATGTCATCAGTGTCATTATTCCTTCGATTACCCGCACTCTCTCATCACAGACACAATAAGTGAAAGAAAAGAAGCAAATGAAGAATCAGATTAGGTCTAATTAAACACCAAATAAGCATTTAATCACGGGAAATTAAACCCGTGATCTAATTGAATTATCTTTTTAAATTAAATCACCATCATTTGGGGTGCCTCTAGGAGTCTCTTTTGCTCTTTGTCTTCATCTCTTTTAGCTCTTTTTTTGTGTTTTCATGTTTTCGTCATTAGATATGGATTCATTAATGAATAGGAGTAATTTCTTGTGCCTCTATCTCCTCCTCCAAATGGAAGAGTCAGGATTGGTTTCCAGGGATAATTAGACATTGATATAAAAGATGCATTAATATGCATCATCATTACTTACTCATAATTAGTTATTGAAATTTCTGGTATTACATTTCCATCCTTTTAACCTTGTTTTATTATTTCTGGACAGATCAAGAACTGCTGGAGGACATCATGATTGACAGCTGCTTTTATCTTACTCAACCAGTAGTAAGTCATTTCCATAGGGCCTGTATAATTTCATATAGCAGTAGTTTTGGAGTTTACGTTGTTTTCTCTCTATGTATATAGTGTTGTTTCCCTTACTGTTTTCACAAACTGTCTCCAGTATTCACGTCTAGCTGTTTGTATTCTACATGTTGTTTGTTCTGTTCTCACTGATCTTATAATCAGCAACAGTAATACTGATTTATTGCACTGTTACGCTCCTTTCATCAACTCACAAAGCACCTTGTTTTGTGTCTATTCCCTGCTCTAATCAATGACAGTGACTCCCTTTGGAGTAAAAACATCTAAACGTTACTGTGTGGCAGAGCATATATCTGGCTGTGTGTTATCCTTTATTGCACCCCATTAATTAGCCATGAACTCAAAACAACCCAGGGGTGGTGAGTTTGTATGTGGCATCTGAGTGTATTCTGCACAGTGTCTATCCTACATCTGTCCTCCAACCAGTTTTTATTTTATTATGATGCTGTGTACTCGTAAAAGAAAGATTCCCAACATAGCCGTGAACCTGCAGCCGTTAGTAGAAGAACACCCTGCTTCTTAAATGAAGAGGTATCCTCTGGAGGAGACTGCCATGTACTTGTACTTTTGCCCTACTTTTAACACACCACATAAAAGAAGCTGAGCAAAGAGGAGGGAACCTTAAGCCGTTTCTCTAAGATTCTGGATGATGGTAAAACATGCGCAGAATACAGAGCGACTATGTGTCTGCTGAGCTGGTAAAGGAGACAAATAATGAAAGCAAGCAGTGGTGAATGTGTAAACAGAAAACAGAGCTGTCGTGGAGTTTACAGCTTGAAGAAAGCCAATGTCTGTTTCAGTGAGGGCCTAAACAGGCACAGACACATTAATACACATGAATATATATGTTTGCAGTGTAATTCCCCACAGGCACACAGATGTACACTTGCATCGTAGCCTTGTGAAATATGGCCCTGGGTGAAATGAATGGCTCTCCCTATGGGATGGTGGCAGGTCGTTACTCTGCATTTCTCTAGCTAGGCCATAAAGCCCAGACACAATGAGACAGTCTTTAGAGCTCACTCTCGCCTTCTTTTACACTGCTGGCATCTATAAAGTTCAACCTTGACAGAGGGAGAGTGAAAGGTGAACGAGGTGAATGAGAGAGACTAGACCGGCTGTAAAAAAGGGGGTACAGGAGGGTACCGGGGAAAGAAAAGTGGAATAAAAAAAATGGCGATATAGATAGGCTTTAAGCCTAAAGCGCATTTGATCACAGTGGAGAATGAAAATGAAACCTAAATCCCATGGAAGATGGAAATAACCTGAATGAAATCTAGTCAGGAAAACAGAAAAGGTAGAAAGAGTTTAACACAACAGAGTTCCAATCCATGTGTAAAATGAGTGATATGAAACTTTAATCACATCTAATGTAGTAACATGCATTCAGAATATTTTACCTTGAATTTGATCTGTTTATTCTTAAAACTCAACTGAGAACCAATTGAGTATCAGTGTTGTATCAATAATACATGTATACATATTGGAATTGCCTTAGCTAAAATGCAACTGTTTCATATTAAGCATGTGAATTTAGCCTTGCTGATCCATAATTTAGCCTTGAAATTAAAACCAAGTGAGTTTCAAGAGACCAGGATCAGAGTTGCTAAGCAGAGCTGACATGTTTACTGTTTCCCACCATAGGACACTGTTTCCAGGCAAGCTTAGTGACTGGGAATTTTCCCACACCCGAGTGTTTAACCTTGGTAAAGGACAAGTGGAATTTGAGGTAATGAGGGAAGACGAGCGAGCAAAAGTGGAGTGCCACAACCTGTCTCAGAAATCGACCTTTCCAAAAATGAAATTAAAAGCCTCTGTACTGAATAATAAGTACAGGCTAATTCCTCTACTGCAACAGAAATCTTTGTAGCGTTCTAACTTCTCTGCCCATTAGCCCAGTTGTGAGGATGTGGCAAGCTGTTTCTGCAGTGGAGCACCATCTGCCACTAATGCGGCTGTTGCCCTCCTACCCTGAGGGAGAGAAAGATGGGGTCAGAGAGAGGAAGAGAGAGAGAGAGAGGGGAACAGCCATGGGAAGAAGGGGAGAGAAGAGGAGAAAGAGTTTAAGGGAGAGAGATAATTGTAGGGGAGAGGTGGAGACATGACACAGACTTCATCCTAGTTTTAATTAAGTACCAAAAGCTGGGTCATGGCAGGACACCCTTGAGCTACTGTGTGTGTCAATTTGTGTAAACGGAATACAGTTTAGTCACTGAATCAGTATTATATGAATCAGTATATTATCACTGAATAGTACCCCTCATTGTGTAACCAAAATAGAGCTATTTAAAAATCAACAACTGTCAGATTGTGTTGTCTTGGTTTTATGCAGGTGTAAATCTAATATGCAACATATGCTGACTTTTGAGGCATTACCACTGATTAAATATAAGCTTGTTCCTCAGTTATCAAAATGAGAAATGTTTCTATTAGGCATCTGCTCTTGGTCTTGCTTTTTAGTTGTTCTCTTCTTAAAATAAAATTCACCAATTAACTGTGCCTTTTGCTCTTATGCTCTAGCCAGATGAACAGATGAGCCTTGTTGCCGTCATGCTCTATGACTTCCAGGACAGGAAGTTCCTCCCTCGGGATTGCAAGGCGGAGGAAGAGATCATACAGGAAGTGAGAGATGTGGAGAACTACCTCCTCAGGTAGGGAAAGAAAAATAACAAAAGCACCAAAAAATAAGAACTCGCTAAGGGTGAAATAATAAAAATAATAAAAATTGAGGAATTTTATAGATGAGGTAGTTAAACTCTTCGCAGCCTGGCTGGTATTGTCATCATGTACATCTGCCTGTGTGTGGGTTTGTCATCATGGCAAAATGTTCTACCAAGGCATAGTTTTCAGGATATTGGCAGGTGTTTATATGTTCTGTTTTTCTGTTTGGATGTCTTTGGAGAGATTTTGTAAAAATAAAACACGGTAGTTTTGCAACTGTGCAAAACACAGTCACAAAACTTTACAGAGATCAATATGAAGGTCGAGTTTGAAGATGGAAGTGGTCCAACCCATGAGTACTGAAGGCGAGTCAGAAGAAGGAGAGCCAAGAGGCCACTGGCTTCCCTTTGCACATTCTTTTTAATTTGTAATGTATTTGTAACTTCCCACACGAGGTATTTATATCTGGTGGATAAACATAAAACATGTTCAAAGTTCAAAGAGAACTCTGGGGTATGTGCTCCCATCACAAGGTTGTCTCTGGTGTTTTTGTTGGTCTTGTGTGCAGGTTTAAAACCAAGCTGGCAGCCTCTCTGGCCCGCTGCAGGATCAAACATGATCTGTTGTCCATTGAGTGTATCCTGCCAGAAAGTGTAAAGAAGAAGCAGGAGAGATCGAGCAACCTTCCACTTTACGCATGGGTCAACACACTGAAGAGCAGGTCAGCTGAGCACACCGAGAGTACACACTCACCTCCCCAGAAGCAGATAGCACACACCTGTACATAAACACAGACATGCACTGTAAGTATACCCAGGATGTGTGCAAGTAACCACACACACACACACACACACACACACCTGCATTTACACAGACCTTTAACTTTGGGTGCTACCCAATGTTTTATGGGCCAGGTGCCCGACTGACATCCAATTAAATGTCCGGACTACGCGTGTGTGTGTGTGTGTGTGTGTGTGTGTGTGTGTGTGTGTGTGTGTATGTGCTGTGTGTTCTTGCACGGGCCTGACAGCCTGATTCAGTTAGGTGTAAATCCTGCTGCTGTAGACAGATTCAATCAGCAGCAACCCTCAGTGAGCTCTGGGACTGTAAAGGTCACCTGTTGGGACTAATGGTGTGTGTATGCATGTGTGTGTGTGTTTGTATGTGTAAATGTGTGTGCGTATCTTGGCTTTTATAGCACACATTTCTATTAAAGTCTCTTAAAAGGACAAATAGCAACTCTACACACTATTATTTTCTAATAATAGAAGATAATAATAAGGAGTGGAGAATGTCTTCCTCTTTTTCCCCACCTCTGACCTTCCTCCTTTATCCTTTCTCTTGGGCTTCCACTAATCTGCTCTCCTCCCTCCTCACTCCTCTCCTCTTTTGCTTCCAGTCTTGATGAGGTCCAGTGTGTCCTGAAGAGTGCTGGCTTCTCGCGGGTGAAATCGATTGGGCAGTTGGAGGGCCAGACCTTCTGCCAGGATCCCCATTGTGGGGATATACTGGTATTCCCTGCTCAGCTGAAAGCTCAGATGTACTCCACAAGGCTGCTTAGCGACCACAAACTCATCGTCCAGGTATGAGCTGCACTGGAAGAGGAGGTTTCTGACAAGAGGAGCCTCCTCTCTGAAGACTCTATAATAGCTGTAGAAATCTGTTTAACCCCATCAATCTTCTCTGATATTTATGATTTCACTTTGGTAATGGACTTTCTCAAATTGATTATAAGACTGAAATCACTTATGCCAAGTAAGATTAGTTTGCCCAGATACAAATATTTCACACCACTTCCACTCATATGGCTGTGCTTCACTTTGAGCCATAAAGAATTATCCTGTTTGGGAGGACTGGACAGTTTAATCATTTAATTTCTGCTCCATAAAAGTCAAGCTGCCATATAAACTGTAAACAGTACACAGCACCACAACACAAGTAAATCTGATTTTTGCAGCCAAATTCAATCAAATATTCACTACCTCTCCCTAATTAATCATCTCTCCTTTAAATTTGTGCTCTCATTTTATGAGTCACCATCACTCTTTCTGTCTGCTATTTTTCTGCTTCTCAGTTTTTCTTTCTCTCCTCCCTGGTTTGCCTCTTTTCTTAGTTTAGGTCTCTTGGTGTTGCTGCAGACTTGGATCTTGAAGATTGCACTTTACGTTTTGTTGGTCTCTCTTACAAAGTAATGGTTTTCCTCAATGTGCCTGTAGGATAAGGCATGCAGCCTGGGCCCAAATGCTGTGTGCTCCCTGCTACCAGAGGAAGGAGATGTTCTTTTGGTGGGCTCCTTCTCTGGCTTCACTGTCTCCCACACTGCTTCCCTAATTGCAGAGAAGTATAAAGCCAACAGCAGCAACCAGCCCGAAGTCTACGTTTGTGTCAGCAACTGTACAGAAGTTCAAAGGGAGGAGCTAGAGCTCACTGTCTGTGCAATAGGCTGCAACAGTAAGACAAAATGGATGTGTCCTTGAGTGTGTTGTCAGTGTTGGATTGTGTCTTTGTGTTAGAGACAGAAAGACAGAAATAAGATAGAACATAAGAAAGCACCTGTCTGTTGACTGTCTTTCTCTTTGAACAAAGAGAAAACTTAATATGGACTAGGTACACTATAGGCACACATATATGCCATATATGCCTATTATATAGATATTAATTCAAATGCTGACCGGCTTTTTCATGAGATGACGAATTGTAACAAAGATTTGTCGAGTTCTAGTGAGAAAATGGATGTCGCTGTCAGCAAAAATCCCAGGGACTCATGTATACTCAGTATGCTTTAAACTGGGTTATTTTGCTGATAGCCACCTCAGCTAGTCATTAGAGAAATAAAAATGGGGAAGGAACGAAGTTGACATTTTTATGATTGCAAACGATGCCTTCAGGCATAGAATTTTTCTATAAAGAAGTATAGTGGGACATCATAGATAGAATTTAAGCACTGAGAAAATGTGCATGCCTGGTGCTGGTTATCATTATACTGTATGTGTCTGCTGCTTAGATGTGAAACTGATACTGGAGGAATTCCAGTCTTTGCACATCGGTGACAAGCGGCTTCAAAAAGTACGCGTTATCCTGTTGACCCCCAAGTGTTCTGTGTCTGCAGTCAGCAACCCGGTTGAGTTCATACTGCGAGAAAATGGAGGTAGAGATTTAAGCACTGAGCCATACACTGTGGACTTAATTACTATACTGAAATAAAACCAGGTACATACAGTTGATTAATTTACACAAATCCAACTGGATATACTGCAAGATGTGAATATGCAAACTTGTATTGTTTAAATGCAAATTATGCATATTCTTGTTCTGGCACAGTTGATACGTTCGTAAAAATCCATTCACCAAAACATGATTTGAAACAATGGTTATTTTTATATGTTTTTTTTTATGTTTGATGCAGTATATTTTTCTGATAAGCAGTAATCTAGTCTTAAAATACAAAATAGAACATTTTCACCTTGAAAAAATGTCTCACAGAAGTCTTTCATAGTGGAAGATGATGAGCATTGCTATAGATAACATACTTAAAGTTGCTTATATATTCTCTTGAAGACAACAATTAATAAAGCTAAAGATTATTCTCTTTTGAAGCACTTCTTTGTTTTCTCAGACACAGACCTGCTGCAGGACCTGTCCCAAGGCTCCATAGCTCAAAGCAAGCTGGAATCCCTGGTAGCACAGCAGAGGAAGGATATTGATCATGCCTTGATGTGTGAGTGTGCAACCACCTGGTCTCATGCACACACCATATAATCTCAGTCTCAAGCATGTAGCTTCTCTCACTTCTCTGACACGATGTAGCTCACACTCCCTAATTATCTAATCTCCTATGCCATTAGACTGAAGCCTGTGGTGGCCCTTGGAGATTGTCTGAGTTTTAATTAGGAATGCTAATGTTGCTCTGTGCCGGTCATTCACAGTCTTCTGCAGCATTCCTTCATATTTCATCAAGTGTTTAGTAATTCTGCTTTGTGTTGTATAAATTGTCTAGAACGGATCATGGTAGAAATAAACTTACATCATATGCAGATATTACTGTTTTAATCTGCTGTCAGTGCATTTGTGCTTATTCTACTTTATGTATTGCATTTTCCTCTATTCAGCAGAGTGTTACTCTGTATCCATGAGTTACACTCATTAGCCTCAGTCCATCTTGTTTTGTTCAGGGCTCCTTCTGTCTCTGCTCTGGGTTATGTTCATCAAGCAGGTGGAGTCTGTAGGCTGGGGGAAATGTAAACCAGCTTCTCTAATTAAGCTGCTATTGATCAGCCCTTGTTCATGGTTTTGCCGGTGTAGATACTTTCTAATAGGAATGGTAATTAATGGCAGGTATTTATCGAGTGCCATGGTTCAGTTGCATCAATGGTCTCATTTCAGTGTCTCCACTTAGACACTTGCTCAGTCAGACGCACACACACACACACACACACACACACACACACACACACACACACACACACACTCGTTTTGACATCTTAGTGGGGAACTCCATTGACATAATGCTTTCCCTAGCCCATTACCCTAACCCTAACCATCAGAAATGAATGCCTAACCCTAACCCTAAACCTAACCATAACCTAATTGTAACCCTGACCCTAAAACCACGTTTTGAGCCTCAAAAATGCTCAAACATGCCTTTAAAGGACCAGCGTTTTGTCCTCACAAATCTTTAGTTTTATGTGAATTTTTGTCCTCACAAAGATCTCTAAACAAGTAAACACACACACACAGAAAGCCTTCTTCTGGTTCCCACGTGTTTTTTTTTTGGCTTTGCAGTGCTTTAAATCATAAATACTGCACATCATGACTTCTATTAGTGACGTCACATAATTTTTGGCTTTTTACCACTCATGTGGCTTGTAAACAGTAAAACAATTTGTCCTTGTGAATGAATGGAGATTTACTGTTGCAATCCACACAGATATTAACAGAAAAGCAGACAGTCTGTGGTTGCCTAATGGTGGAATGCATTTGATAATGGAAACAATGTTAAATCAATAGCACTGACCCAAAATTACGTAGTTATAGTCAGTAACCACATGCCAGGGTGGGAACATTTTTAGAGCTATTAAAGTGTGGCTTGATTCTAACCAGACCTTTACCAAAGAACTCCTTTCATGTTTATTGGTTTGTTTGTGATTGGAACAGGAGAGTCACAGCAATGTCACACCCATTATCTGCAGAATTTAAGGTCATGAAAAATTGTTTACCAGTAAACGTGTGCCAAAGCTCAACCTTAAGAGATCAACAGGTAAACATCTCACAACAAGATTGGCTGAAAAAATAAGCCAACAAAACCAGTAAATACTGGACCTAAACATTATGTAAAGATGACAGAAGATGATTCCTTTTAGCTGGACGTCCCTGTTAGAGAGGTGTTAGGCTTGCCAACATAATAAGCAACTGGAGGAGTTTACCATGTTTGTGCAGGCTAAGACCTTATGCAAATGAAAGCTACGACAGCAGAAGAATAGATAGAGGGGAAACTAGAAAGTCATTTAACTTGTGCATGTTTACTGGTTAAGGGCTTATCAGAGATACCACATTGAGAGCAGAGAGCTGGTGAGAACGAGATTCCTGAGCAGGAAATGGAAGGCAGCAGTCCGACAGTAGGACTGTCTGAATAACCAATCAGCAGAATGAGATTTTACATTTGGCTCAAATGCTTAAGATATATGAAACCACTGCACCATATGGTTCATTCTTTCACATATCCAGAAGATCTAAATAAAGGCAACATACTGTCTTTATAAAAGGTATAAACACAGAACACAAGCATTGGTCTCCCTGACCTCAACGCATCTGGTCAAATCTCAGTAAAGTTTACATTTTTGCAACTGTTTGAGGCTTTAAAGGAGAGCAAGTCAGTGCTGGCAATGCCTTTTTTTCCTCTCCTTTTTAAACACATACATCTCAAAGTATCAGGTACAAATGTTCATTTTTCACTGGCCTTGATAAACCACATAAAATGCAGGACTTAAAATCATGTCTTGTTATGTCTTGTTGGTTCACTCACACACTACATTCCTCAAGTAAGACTATTTTTCCCCTCATTCCTTCATTTTTCCATGCATTTTTTTCTCCAGTTCGTCACACACCCATTACAATATCACACCACAGAGATAATGGACAGCACAAAGTCCACTTTGACAAAAACTCTATACACTGTAATTAGAGTGGAATTGTTGATGAATGAAACTGTTTATGTTAAACAGCTGCTTGTGAGTGAAAGTCTACCGATTCTTCAAAGACTTTTATGCAACAACCTTTAAAGTGGCGGTACCCTAATTTTCATCACTTGCATTACACAACCATACATAGCTGCAATTTACGACTCAATTTTCTACAATTTGTTTTTACAATTTTTCCAAGACCCACGTATAGGGTGGAAGTGCAGAAAGTGATTAACACTGACTGTTTTGCTGTGATGCTGATGGAAGTGCAAAAAAAGACTTCCTATAGTCTTTACCTAACCACTTCTCCTTGACCTCAATGGAAAACGTCATGAGGTCAGGGAAAGGTGTGGAAGCATGGTGAGCTGAGAATCCGACCGCAATTACACTAGACTCCTTAACAACGTCATGCCAGATGTCTGCCCTGTTTAAACTTCAATGTCCAGAAGATGAACTAAAAAAGCCTGTTCTTACCCCGTTGTTTTATGCAGGTCATATAAATGAGAACAACCAGTGAAAAATACCGCTTCATTAACAAAGGTTGGAATTATTAAGAAAAACAAACACATCGCCTCAGTCCTCACCCTGAGTGTTCAGAGCTGAGGCCTGTATAATTCTGCTAACACTGGGATTTTGATGAAACTGAGCAGAACCTAACTGAACTGAATTGTCAGTGCGCACAGACCAAATGACTTTTGTTCTACTTCGCTCTGATGTTGGAACTGTTACGAACCAAACTGAAATGTCTGTCAAAATACAACTATTAATGAAACTGTGTTAGTGTGTTAGATTAATGGCTAAATGTTATAGTATGTGACTGCTGTAAAAAAACAAAAACAAAAACAAAAAACAGCGACATTTAGGCACTTTACATAGTAACAGTATACACAGAGGGCTCAGGCTCTGACAGCAAATAATGTTTTGTGTTCGTCTACACATTGCACAGGTCAGCTGTTCCACACAAATTTCAGGTTTATACGGTGGAATAGTTTGCAATAACGAAGCTCTCCTCTCGATAAATCCTGCTCTCCACTTGAGTCTCAGTCCTCTGGACCACACACAGTCTCCAGCAATGAAGATAAGAGTTCACCCTTACATCAAAAACATATTGGTTCTCCTTCAGCCTCCTCTCATTTATCTGAATTGCCACGCTGTTTTCAGAGAGAAACACATATGCAAGACCTGCATTTACTCACTCCTTCATCGGGTCTGCTCGTTTTTGAGCCATTAATTTGCGCTGCTATTGGCAGAATGTTGGTTATTAGTGAAATGAACTGGCTGTGTCTTTGTATGTAAATTAGCGCACAATTAGTAGCTCACCCTACAATCGTGGCATCATGCTGATTTGCCTCATAGCCTATAAAATGAATCAGATCCTGTTTTCTTACATTTTCCTGCTAGCAAGTGTAACTCCAATCCAAGTCTTGTTTAGGATTTCTATGACCAAATAAAATTCGCTCCATCCATCACTTATCCCAGTAAAGTAAACATTAATTTATGATAATCCCTAAGGCTGCAATACAACAATGAACATTACTTAAACAGAACCTTAAACAGACTTTGATCATAATCTTGATTTAGAGAACCTATATAAATGTACATTCTTCATGCAAGGCAACAACTTGACAGGAAGCACATTTTATTACAGCAGTGTAATGTTCATAGTTCACCTGTGCATTTAACAGGCTGTTAGAAATCCTAAATATATCTCTAGGTTATGGCATGAAAGGGAAAACGCACTTATAATTAACATTTACATGATCCAGCAAATGTTAATTATATTTAAGAAATAGTACAGATTTCTAAAAAGATTACTGCAGCACTGCAGGCTAGGGGGGGACTTTGAAGTGACCTGGCCCTTGACTATTCCTTTAAGACTAAAAGCAAAATGTTTCAGGCTTTCATATCGCGTCACATTTGTGCATGTGGCACTGAATTGGAGTATGAAGCCATTCTCAAACATGAACCCCAGAAAATGTCAACAGAATCTGGTTGGGACGCTGTCCAAAGTTGTCCCATGGCATCTGTAGCACGCAGCATGTGATAGTTCACGTCAGCTGCTATTCTCACTACAGAATAAACTCAGTTTGGTTTAGGTGAGGGTGCAGGTCACAGGACAAGGTCACTCAATTGCTGTGGATTTACTTGACTATTACTGGTGCTATTCTAATAGTGGCGCATGTGGAAATCACATGCACCGGCAAGTTGAAAACTGTTTGATGTCCAAACTGTCTGCCAGACATTTGTGTCCTCACACGTACTTCTGTCAGGTAATGCCTAAAAAAAATTCAGGGCTGGGGTGCATGTCTTAAAAGGGCTTAAAAGATATAACTATTCCAACCACATCACATCACTCAGTCATTGCAGCATGCTTGTTTGAGAGTCTCCTTTAAGCATATTATATGTCCTGCTCGTGCAATGCAGCTAGCAATATAGGTAGTATGCAAGTATGGCAAATTAGAGAGTTAACAACATAATTAAAGACAAAAATACAGATTGCCACATACAGCTTTAAAGAGAACCAGACCTGCCTGGGAAATAAACAGGAAACACGTCTAGGACAGATGGGCAAACAGACCAACGGTCAGAGGTGGCATTTGGTATAATCACCTGCTTAGTTTCAGCTTAAACAAAACTGAAATACTGTCGGATTTTACTATAGCAGCTTTGCATTTACCTTTTTACACAAGTGGTTTATTAGTGGGTCATAAACACCCACCACTAACACACTACTATTACTACTGAAGCCATAAGCTCCACATCATACCTACTCTGTATTTTAATTACAAGGTGTGGCTCTGTCCTGAATCTCATAACCAAAGTAGTAAAATGAAAACTGAGGTCTGCATTTCACTTCAATCCCCCACACTGGTCACCTCCCACAGAATACTTGACTATTACATACACTCACTCACAATCCCACTCCACCCACTCCCACAGAGCCCCTGCTCACTCCTCTCTGGAACACTGTGTTCTGTACAAAATCTGTATGCCTTATTCAGCAGATACACGTATCTGTAATTTATTAATCTAAACAAAATTAAAGACTGCTTCAGCATGATGCACTGTAATCAAAAACCTGAAAAAGTGAAAAAAAGATCCTACAATCAACTTACTTTACTTTATTCAGATGACATTTTAATTTCAAAATATCACCACTGAAAAATGAAGGGTACAGCAGGGTGATGAAAGGTTTTTAGGACAAACACACAGATCTTTGAGAAACTATGACAAACTGGTTACAGGACTCAGTAATACATGGTGCAACCATATAGTATATATATGCAAGACGTGGCCACAATCACGTCACCAATTAGTTTTGGAGTCTGCAATTTGAAGCCTCAATGTCAGCATTTTGGCCACCACCCTGTTAGGTTGTTTTTTGAGCCAGAAGTGACCATAAGAAGAGCATGGACTGTGAAGTTATCACTTAACGCAACAACAATGGTTTCGGATGCAAGGCACAGATAGCATTAATTAGCAGATATGTGATAAGTAACTGAGTAATAAAATACTAGAATTTCACTCAACGCAACTGGAGTGAGTGTGAATGGTTATCTGTCTCTCTGTGTTAGCCCTGCAACAGACTGGCAACCTGTCCAGGGTGTACCCTGCTTCTCGCCCTATGACAGCTGGAATACGCTCCAGTCCAAACCACAACCCTGAATTGGACAAGCTTAAGAAAATTAATGGATGGATGGATGGACGGACGGATGGCTGGATGGACAACTGAAGCAGGAACCAACCAGTGGAGGTGAGGCCTAGCTGATGGCGTCTGGCTACAGCTGCCTGTGTTGGCACACTTGAAAAGCAGCTGCACCCCTAACTTTAATCATTAACAGTATCCAAATGTGTGACTTATAAAAAAGATCCCTTTTATAAGCCCCCTTACAACTAGTATGAAGGGGTAACTATCCACAGAGGCCAAAACTGTTGGTGATACCACACAGTCAGCGTTCTTTTTAATGCTGTAAAGGGGTGATTTTAAGATGGGAGTCTAGGGAAACCAACTTGCATTTGGCGGCAGCCTCAACTGGCCACAGGAGGAACTGCAGTTTTTGGCACCTCCACAGCAGCTTCATTTTTCAGCCCCAGGAGTTGCTGCTTGGGTCAAACAAAGACTTCCAGTGAAATGCATTCACACACGGAGACACCTACTGTGCAAAAACAACCAAATGAACAGAAGAGTGTTTTAATGGCAAAACTCTACCATTGTGTTTCAAAGTTGATGCACATGAGCGAGTCAGTCAGTACAGACTAGGTCAGAATATTATCGTACCACAAAGTCTTGGTTTGAGCTGAGCTGGTTAAATTTTGTTTACATTTGCATTTGTTGAATTTACTTGGGAGGACTGAAACAGCTTCCGTTTGACTTTAACAGAAGACTAAACTGATTTTTGTGAATTATTTGCTTTAAGTTTTCACTGATAATAAATAGCCTCAGTTTCAAGTATATGCGTAAGAACCGGGCCTCTAAATTGTTTGCTCATGAGTTGCAGAGTGAGCTAGAATATCAATTCCAGGAGGGAATAAGCCATGGGAATATCAAGGAATAGAAGGAGAGAGGAGAACAAAGAGAGAATTCAGATTGAATGAGAAAAACTGGAGCCCAGGACATTACAGCATGGGGGTGGGGTCTCACCTCCCCCCACTAAGCCAACGGGCAGTGAGCCAGCAGCATAATCAATAACAGGGACTGCTATTTGACTCTGTCCTCCTTACATATGTTCATGAACCAACATCAGTTATGCTATCAAGGACCATTCCTAGCCAAACTGCAAAGGAAGCACCTTCAGTATGTCTCCCCTTCAAGCCTGGAGTCTGCTGGTATCTTTTAACCATACTGTAGCCATCACGTTCTCACCAAATCAGATAGCTAAGAATAAAGTGTGTGTATTGTGTGACTTGTGGAATGCTTAAGCCTTTTTTAAAGGACCTGTGGATTTGAGCAGACTGGACTTTAAAAGTGCAAACAAAGGAACATGTGTGGCCCTGATGCTTCTATAAGACAAGTTATAATTTTGTGGCTTTAGATCAAGTGCGAGGCCTCTCTGACATGTCATCCCCTGCTCACCAACTGATGTTGTCACTACAGCCATTGTCACAGACAAATGGCTTGCATACACATAGACCAGCACAGGTTAAACAAAAGTAGTAGAATATCCTGTATAAGCGTCACAATAAAATGACATTCTCTCTCCCACAGTCTGTAAAATCTCACCCAGCATGCAGCCGTAATTGCAGCTCCACAACAGAAATTAAACACTGGGAACGGATTTGCTCAGCACCATGTGAAGCACTGTAAAAGCAGCAACTTAACTAACAACAAGTGTCTGGAAAAAACCAAATAATGTCAGAGAGGAGTTTGTTAACTTCATGACCTCTCCATGTTGTTCTGGGGTGTTGTGTTGGCTGTGTGCCTTCAGACAGGTTGATACTGTTGGCAGAACCCAGGGGGGTGAGGGAACATTTTGTTTCAACACCAGTTCTAATAATATTACAGTACATCGATCTATATGTTCAGTTTCAAGATAAAGTTGGGAAAGAGAGATTAGGAGTCCACAAAGCTGGTTTTCTCCCAACCATCAGTTTAGTAAATACAGGCTTTAAATCACCCACACTGTAGTCCTTTTTTCTAATTTGTAAACAGCACATATTTGCTGGCTTTCAAATAAGTTACAACACAAAGTACTATTTAAGTTCCTGACTGTGCTCTGTCTTGGTCCAGCAGGGTCTACACGGAAGCGTGTCATGCCAGAGAGTCGAGGCATTGTGTAAAAGTTCTGTTATCCTGTTTTTTCTAACACCAAGGGGTTCACTGCAAGGTCCTAAGTCATGACTTATGCAGGAGGTTGCATATCAGTAGGAACCAACACAGAGAGATGTCAGCAGATGTTAAAGTCATTGGAGTTCTCATTAGCATATGTGTTGATCTTGCATTTGTTGTCAATACTAGGATGATGGTATTAGATGGAAATACTTTAAGTTAAACTGGATAGAATAACAACTAACTGGTTGTTTTCAGTGTATTCTGCCTAAAAAAAAAAATACCAACCATCAGCTGGGGAGTGAAATGAAAGACAAAGGAGGGACTCGGGCAGAAAGAGAAACACTGTAAAGGAACCACATTCATGTCAAACTCCCATGAGTGGCAGTAGCGTGTGAGGGAAGTCCGTGTCTCACGCAGCTGCTGGAAAATGAACAAGTCCTCCCTTAAAACCCAGTCATCCCTTCACATTATCCGCCCACACACAGCCATAAACAGGTTTTCTGAAAAATATAGGCAAAGCTAACCCTTGCAATAAAGCCAAATTATCAGCTTGCATTGGACACTGTAAGCAAAGTCTGGAACTTTCCAGAGCTGCTCCTGTATCTACCGTCTCAACGGAAAGGTAAAGATGTGTTCCGATGTCTGAATCTCACTTGTAAATTTGATCTCATTTGCACAAGTCGCCCACCTGGTACAGATAAATAAAACATGTGATCTCACCTGTGGCGGCGTCCTCCTCCTCCTCTTTCAGCACATTGTTGTCATCCACATCATTTTCCTCGTTCCCCTCGTCTGCCTTTCTGGTGCCGTCCTTCACCGGGACCACAGTGAAGTTCGTGGGCATTTTTACACCATGTGCTTCCTCTCAATGTCTCCTGTTTGTCACACTCTTATCTCTTTCCCTCCCTCTCTGTTCTGCTGAATCTCTCTCTTTCTCTGTCCAACAACTGTCACTCTCCTCTTTCTTCCTCTTGTTCTCAGTCGTTTGCTTTTTGTTGCTCAGACTAACTTCCCTGGTGTACTTTACCCTCCTGAGCAGGCGCTGAGTCCTACTTCTGAGTTTTTGTTCCTATCGCTAGGATTCTGCTGTCCACCCATGTGACCCCGACCCCCACCGCACCAACTACCCAAATAAGGAAGAGTGGGACTGCCCCGCCCAATGGGGGGCAGTGCACACAAACACACACATACTGTCGTAGACAACATGACATGCATTAGTGCTCATCTGTGAGTGAGAGCATATATACCAGGTTTTTCTGTCCCTGAAGGCAGCTTCTCTGCCCAGGAATGCAGCTGTTTCTCACACATAGGCACAATAACAGCCAGCAATGTGCATCTTTGTTCAAAGAGGAAGTGCAGAGCTGCCCATTACACATATATACATTTCCTCACTTGCTGTGCAGTGTTATTTGACCCCATGTGCACAGTCAGAAGTGGGCAATGACATTCTGAAGATGTTTACAGGCTGTGTAAACATACAGCACTATAAAGGGTTAACACATTGAAACAATCAAGTTCAACTTCTGCTTTATATGTACATTACTTGGCAAAATGTGTTCATGTTTGTATTAAAATTTACATAGCTCATGCCCAGTGAAACTTAAATGTGACAGAGGTAAGTTCTACATCACCGAAGGTTTCATTAATAAAAAGAAAGCTCCCCCAAAACTGGAAAGCCATGTAGATAACACAGAAAAGGGTCTTTTCAGGGATTAAGAAATTGGAGAACTTCCAGCCTTCACACAGCTTTAAAAGTCAGCACTAAGAAGTTCAACTTTTGCTGATTGCTTCAAAACCCTTTATCAGCATATCAGAGTTCTTCTTGTTCAGAGGTTCATCTTACAGGCCTTTTTCAAGAAAGGAACCACATGGTCACCTTTCAGTGTTTTGAAGAGAAGCCAAGTCTCAAGATTTAAAACATATCTGGTTTGGGAGGAAGCCTACTACACAAGAGTGAAAATAAAGCAGCAGATTTCTTAAGTGCTTGAAAAGAAGGCAATTGGACTTCTTTAGGTTTGTGAAGACGTTTCGCCTCTTATCCAAGAGGCTCCTTCGAAGAAGCCTCTTGGGCATTTTAACATGGGAGTCTGTGGGGACTGACTTGCTTTTGGAGCCAACCTGAAACTGCAGTTCTTTCCATTTGAGAACCTGCTGTTTTTGTCACTCTGTCTCCTTTTTCCCATCCCTGGAGGTTCCCACTTGGCTGACAGTGACAAATTGTTAACTTTAAAATCTGTGTAAGTGAGTGACAGTTAAGTGAATATAAAATGTCGCCTCATCTGTCCATTTTTATCAAATACCATAACTACCAAAGGAAAGAAAACAATAGACACCATTACATTACCCAAAGTCTCATGTTTTAGTCACTTATTTTTTAACATTTCTTTGTTACACTGAGTTGCTGCATTTTTGCTCATATTCAAACCCATTTGACCTTACCACTAATTCAAAAACAATGATTCATTTCCTCAGGATAGAGAGTGCACTGAAAATGACACTAGCTATTAGGTCTCGAACAGATAACACCCTTGTCTGATGGGAAACATTGCTTGAATGAGAAGCCACAGAACTGAATGCAGACGGCCAGTTGTTTCATAATGGTACGGCTCCAGAGCCGAGTGTGACTATGAAACACATCGAGACCCACCCAGAACGAGGTCCCCGCCTCCTTCGGTAACTTCCCCAACATGACGACACATTAGATCAATAGAGTCACGGGAAGGGTGGGGTCTGTATGAAACCGGAAAGGGGAGGTGGAGCGTGCGGTGTGTTAGAGAGTCAAAGACAGAAAGAGATGCCCGGTTAGCAATGCAACTCCCTTATTTTCTGAAGACTGAACCAGATGAATGCTGTAGTACCTTCTAGTACTACAACATTCTGAAAGGTTGGGCCTTCACTCCTCAAACCTCTTGACTGAACTGTCAAATATCTGTTAGACGGTTGTACCTCTAACATTTAACTGCAGCAGTGACAAACAATTACATAACCTTACCCATTACAAACATTTGTAACGCTAGTTTTCAAAGAATGGTAAGCTTTCAATTAAATAACTTAATTCCTGTCATGGAGCATGGTTGCAAATATGATGCTGGATCCAGGCTACATGCAAATCTAACATTTAGTGAACAGAGTGGAAGCTGAAGCCCCATCTAAAGCATGAAAGGAAAGCTTTAATCAATACCTGACTACTGAATGCTCACAAAGTATTATGGTGCTACTAAGGTAACAAAGACAGCTCTTATCTACTTCCTGCTCAGTGGGTGAGTAATGATGCAGCTGGCATCTGCTGATTAAGTGGCCAGACAGTTAGACTGCTTCTCAGGGACAGTCAGTGCATCCAGGCCAGGAGGACAATGTCCCTTTTTGTGAGAGAGTTTACACCAATAAAAATGGGAGACTGAAAAGTAGGCTAAATTGTGGTGACATAAGCAGTTGTCAGACAGACTGTGTCATGGTTGATGTGAGGCCCAATATGAAGACACAGGAGGAAATGTATTACATAACTTTCCCCAGACTCAAAAAGAAATTCTCCACAAGAATCATAGGAGAGAAATGCTCAAATACTATAAGCAGTTTTCCAGTACTCACTTAGCCTATGTCTAGTGGAATCATATTGCATTGGGGATTTTACTATAATTCCTGTGAGGGAACATACTGCATCTAACTCATAATTCATTCCCTCATTTAACAAATGCAAAGGTATGCATATCCATAGCTTTTACCTTATTGGAATTTAGTGATTAGAAATTTGATAGTCTCAATCTCAATTTCACCTCCTGTTCTGAAAAAAATATTTTGCCTTTTAGTAGCCATCCAGACCAACTTCAGGCCTGGATTTTAAAACAAAAAGGGATTGTGTTGATACGGATGTGTTGTGTCAGATACGGTGACGAGACTTGTTTGAACAAAGTCTGAGCAAACAAACCCCTGAATATGAAAGTTTGTGAGAAGGAGACTAGCCGCTCATCAGTTACAGGCATGTTTGAGAAATATACACCTGAAATTACTGAGCTCAGTGACACTATTTAAATGATCAAAGTATAAAATTGCTGTGATAACTTAACTTTATTATTAACTTATTTATTGGGTGTGGCTGTATAAATGCAGTCCATTTATGACTTACTACTGTACTGAAAAGCACGAGTTAATGCACATCCTGCATATGCATATACGCAGTCTGTGTTTCTGTAACTCAGATACAGTCAGTGGTGAATTTTTCTGCCCCGAGAATAACAACACTTAAACTGAGTTCCGCTCTCTCTGTCAGCTTATATTTCTACTCCCAAAATAGATGTATTGATTGAATCTACAGGGGAAGATGGGAACTGGCTGGATTTGCAACACGTACACCAAGCATAGGCCAAGGATACAAGGACAAATGAGGGTGCGGTGGTGCAGTGGAGTTCAGCTCTGATCACAGACACCTATCGTCAAAGCAGATCATTTAATCTGCTGTACAGCCTTGAGACTTGGTTTTTATTTTATTTATTGGTTCCATATCTAACAGTTGATTGCTTTGCTCTTTTTCTCTGTCAAGTTTTGAGCATCCACTATATATCAGACTGCAGATATGTTTGGGGCCTAAAGTGGAGAAATATTTCTCATTATTTAAAGGTAAATACAGAGAAATTTCACTGAGTGAGTCTTTTAGATTGAATAAAAATTGTGATCCCGGATGCAGTGAAACTTAAAACTCTCTCTACATTCTGACAGCAGAAAACCTCACTTCAAATGTTTGGCACATCGCCTATCTGCACAACCAGTAACTGATACTGCCCTCTGGTGGGCAGAGGGGAAAGGACAACTTTTCTGTGAGATCAATTCTTTGAACTGCACAGTGTAAAACTGTAAAAATCAATAAAAAGGAAATTGTGGTGGCTAACAAGCTCAAATATCAGCTCTTTATCATATCATGTGAGTTTAGATCACAGGCACTGCTAACAAAATAGCCCAACAAAAAGGCAGGGACCCAACTGGAATTTATTTTTTTTAACCCCCAGTTAAGTGGAAAACCAGTTTTCTGCAGTATTTTAGTTCCTCCAGGTTTCTAACGGACATTTTCATTTTGACAAGTTTCCTCAGATGATTACTAATGACACTCTGACGCCCCCAACTGAACACATGTGGAAATACACTAGCTAAACCCCAACAGACATGAAATATGAAAACTATTTGTTCAATCATTCCCATGGATCCAAATCTATCCAAAAAAAAAAAAAAAAAACGTGCAGTGTTGACTGCAAACAATGTAATCAGGTGCACACTGGCAAATGGGAAAGAATTCAAGAAATGAGAAAAGAATTCCAGACATATTAGGTCAGCCTTTCCTAAATGTATTTATGGAAGTATGACTACCACTTCCTGAAACATTTCAGTGACATGTGTCTAATGTCGAATGTGAACCCACATCATTAAGAGTTACAATGGTAATGAGGGGAAAAAAGCTCACTTGTCACAATCAGTTATTAGTCAAGATAAAGGCACATGACATCTGCTTTTAAGGAAAGATAAGACACTTGCCATCATCTATCTATTAAAGACTGGATTCAGCACAACAGCCTCAGATTAAACTTTCTTCCCCGTTGAAGGTTAAAGTGCTAATTCATTTATAAAATATTTTTCTCAGTTATTGTTTTGTCCTCTAGAATCAGGGCCAACTTTCATGAGCGAGAAATGTTAACTTCCAGAAGGTAGATTTTATCATGTGCATACAAAGAGTATTATTAGTGTTTGTCTTCTAAATTTGTGCAAGAAAACTAAAGGAAAAAATTCCTTTAATGAAGTATATAATAATAAATACAATTCTTTTTTCAACACTAGTACAAAAATCCTATTATCTTACAGGCGCAAGAGTATGTTTCTTTTGGGACTGCCTGAATATCTGCACCGATTATTGATAAAATTTTCATTTAGGTTATAATTATCACAATCACAAAAACACAATCTGGATGAACTATGAACACGCAACCAGTCTTTGTTATTTATTGAGCAATCATCCAGTGTCTAGGCTATACAGGACGTGAACCTCTAGGCTTCTCCAAAAACTACTTGGAGTCAAGCGGTCCACTTGATGAGATGAGACTGTAAAGTGAGGGTTGGAAACTTGCCCTTCGCCTTTAAATAAAAGTATACAGTCTGGTTACTGACAGTCTGCTCTTCTCAAAAAAAGCTGGTTACTATATATGTATAATGCTATGCTTGGAAGAAATACAAAGGCATCAAAATCTCATCATGTAAAGCATGGTGGAGGGACCATTGTGGTTTGAGGCTGCTTTGCCACCTCAAGGCCTGGATGCCTTGCAGTAGTCGAAGGAACAATGAATTCAACTCTGCAACTAGGAGAATAACAGGGCAGCAGTCAATGTGTGAGTAAGTCAGGTTTCGTAATGGCAAATGAGGGAGTGCTGGCCTTAAGCCAAAGTAGTCAAGCTAGTGTGTCCACTAGCTTGACTACTTTGGGGGATGGGCAGTCACCACCAACCCTGGACAAAGGGTTGGTGTGACTGTAACTGAGATGCTGCATCATGACCTGAAAATGACTACTCAATCAAGACACCCCAGAAATATAATGATCCAAACTTCCTCCTCATAAACACACTGTGGTACAGCCTATTATTAAAAAGCCAAACCTTGCCTCAACAGTGCTCTAAACTCAGACTGATTTCTAAACTGCATAAGTGCTGGAGAAAGTTGTTTTGCAGCAGCTCCAGGCCTTTTTTGGAACAGTGTTGGTCAGTGTTAGTGAAGTATTTCAGTCTTGTTTTAAAGCACACAATAGCAAGCAATTTCAATTTTAAAAGTTTGGAATGATTTTATTTACTCAAAGGATACTGTTACTTTATTGCTTTTAGACCTTAACATTGCATTTGACACAGGAGATTCTTGTATCCTCAGCTTTGGGCTGGAGCAATGCATTAGCATTAAATGTTACTGCCCATAAATGATTTTCTTATTTAACTTAAAGAAGTTTCTCTTTTAGGCTTGGTGAGTGATATTCTTCATTAAATCTTCTCATCATGTGGAGTCTCTCAGGTGTCCTTTCTCTACTTCTTTTTTTCACCGTCGATGCTCCCCTAAGCTTCTATGGAACATGGAATTGCATTTTACTGCTGTACAGAATCTGAATCATCTGTACTGCTTTACAGACGATTCACATCTACTGAAGCCTAAAACCATGGCACTCTACAGGCCTTATGGAACTGCCTGGTGGATATCAAAACCTGGATGGCAACAAATGTTCTTAATTTAAATGTGCATTAAACTGAACTTGTACTGAACCTGAATGCCCAGCTGCCTCCCTTTAAGTTTCTACAATAAACTCTGGAGTGATTTTTGACAACACTTCCTGCTGTCACCAAGGGCTTTTTCCAACTTAGGTTACTTGCTAAGGTGAGGCTTTTCGTCTCCTTTTATGACTCCTAGAGGGTAACTCGAGCCTTCATTTTGTCTCAGCTTCATTACTGGTATGCATCAGCCAAGCTTCTCTTTGTTGACTGCAACAGGTCCAAATAGGTCCGCTGCCTATATTGCCTTTTCTTCCTGCCAGTTTTGGAATTGACTAAGAGTCATTGTTTTTCAGTCATTGTCTGCATTGGTACCTTCCATCTCCTATCGTTTCAGCTTGCACACTCCCACGTGATCACTGAGGTCTGCTGAGCAGGTGCTCCTGGTTGTACTGAGGGTCAGATTAAAGCATAGAGGACACCGGGCCTTTGCAGGAGCTGCTCCTAAATTGTGTAACAGTCTACCAATATGAAAGGACTCCCACTAGCACTGAACATTTTTTTCAAACTCATTTGAAAACACATTCCTATTCTTTGGATTTTAAGCAGACTGAGCTTTGATATTTGATTGTTTAGCTGTGTTGCTTTATTCATTTTTAATGTTTTGATGTTCTTGTAGCTATACAGCACTTTGGTTACCAATTTGACTACTGATTTCAAGAGTTTTATTTATATTTTTCCAACCCTCACTCCAGGTGTTTACAGTTAAAACATAAAAAGTACAACTATTGTGCATTATTAGTTTAGGCCCCAGTCACACAGGCCTAGGGACCAGTCAGCAACCACAAGTCATGAGGAAAAAAATGTGTAGTCCCCGACCAGTTGGTGAGTGGTTGCTGGAGGTTGCTGGCAGCTGCTGTGAAGTTGATCGCTAAAGCCCCATTCACACAGGCCTAGGCACAGTCATTGATCCCCTGGCAACTGCCAGTCACTAGGGAAGAGTGTACATTCTGCAACCAGCTAGCAAGTAGTTGCTGGAGGTTGCTGGCTGTCACTAGCATAAAATTGGTCTCAAAGAGACCAAAAATAAAATAAATAAAATTCACCAGCAGGTTGCCGCAGCCACCAGTAGCTTGCACAGAAGACATGCAAACCGTGCCTTTTGAAATGTGTTGGTTGCAGCGATAAGGCGCAACTTTTACTATGAAAGTGAAGGGTCTCCATTTCCAGTTGCGTCACACTTTTCACAGTTTCACTACCGCTTGACAAGTAGTTTGAGAGTGTTTGCAGACAAGTCAGTGTCTTCCATGCAAACTACTGGCAGCAAAGGCAACCTGCTGGTGACTAAAACAACTGCAAGGAGGTTTTTGGTGCAGCACCCTCTCTGTGACTGATTTCACCTGGCAAACAATCGGCAACCTCCAGCAACCACAACCACCAACAGGTCCGGGAATCTACATTTTTCTCTAGCAACCAGAGGTATCCAGTGGGTCAACGACTGGTCTCTAGGCCTGCATGACTGAAGCCTTAGTCACACAGGCCTGTGTCTGTTGCAGACAGATAGTGTTTGTCTGCAATTATAACTTTGATTAAGATCTAACCTCATATCAGAAATCCAGGTAATTCCAGAGGGTTCAGAAACTTTTTGTTTAATATTACTACAGTCAGGGAGAACCAAAATTCCTCCAGAATGGAAAATAAAACCAAAAAGAAAAAAAAAAAAAAAAAAAAAAAAAAAAAAAAAAACTTTTGGGTC
>VUQI01043995.1:18949-31177 GCA_015106735.1 Paratilapia polleni | reverse complement strand
AAAAAAAAAAAAAAAAAAAAAAAAAAAAAAAAAAAAAAAGAAAAAAAAAAAAAAGAACGTCTTGGGGCAATGAGTAAGATCAGCAAAAACAGAAGTTGACCTAAGTGTTTTGCCATCTCAGTTCCTTTTTGGACAGACAGCTCAGTACATGTCATGAGAGAGTTTGGACTGAATGAAGCTTCCACTGAATCAGTTTCATCTATGGTGTTTTACTGGACTATAGTCATTTAGGTTATAACTGGGCTCTTCATTCAGAGACAGGCAGAACATGATACTCACACGATGCATCTCTCTACACATTTCTGACATCTGATATCCCCTGACGCCATTACCAAGTAACTGTACTGACTGTAACCCATTTTATTTTCTCCTTACATATACCTGAGGTGGACACAATAACATGAATATAACAGAAATGAAACACTACTTTTTGTGAAAAGACTTGCAAAACTCAGCTGACTTGCAGTTGTTCTTACTGTTATATTCAGTAATATAAAACATTTGCTGAATTAACACATTTGGCAAGGTACTATTTAATGCAGGGAGATTTTACTGAAAGGGATAATGTTAACATTTTTATGTGTCCTCCCCTTGTGTATACTTGTTGATTTGATTCTTCACTGCCTCCGTTTCTCTCTCCATGGGACTCATTTGACTTTATGTTGTTCTACAACAATATTTACTGTGATAGCAAAGGCAAAAAGGCCAAAATGACTCACAGTAAAGGCCTTACTTCGTTTTACACATACCCAAGAGGTGGAAAACCCCATGACTACCAACCCCAAATGTAGAGAACCTCCAGGGGGAAAACAAATGATGTGGTTTTTCCCATAACATCTGTTCAGTAGACCTGGTTTTCTGGTGCTGGAAGACTGCGTTATAAGCCTGACCGCTTGCATTGTGTGCCTGAAATAAAACAAGCTGCACTTGTACATACAGTGCTTTGGAGGTGATAAGAACAGGATTTTAGTTTCACCCGACTGCTTCCACTTTCCGTTTGGTGTGTTAACAGATACTTTTGTGATGTCTCAATCTAGAGTTTGGCACCAATCACAAAGTCAACCCTCTAGCATCTCAAGCTTGTGTATTGTTACTGCTGGTCTCAAGCCCAGATAAATGGAGAGGGTCCCATAAGGAAGAGCATCCAGCGTAAAACTTACCAAATACCAAATCAAACATGATGATCATAAATCAGAATTCCATACCACTGGTTGGGAACTGGGTTACCAATTGCCACCTTTAGCAAGGCTGCACAACAGGGTGCTGGTAAAATATATTCTACTCTTAGGCAAAGATGGAGGAGAAAGGAAAGGCATGTCTAGATATAACACCTCGGACGGGTCTCCAGTCCCTCACAGAGCTAACACAGAAAGACAACCATTCACGCTCGCATTCACACCTACAGCCAATTTAGAATCACCAATTAACCTAACATGCAGCATGTCTTTGGACTGTGGGAAGAAGCCAGAGTACCCAGAGAGAACCCACACAGACACAGGGAGAACATACAAACTCCACACAGAGAGACCCTGGCCGGCAGGTTCAAACTTGTAACGTGCTTGCTGTGAGGCGACAGTGCAAACTACTGCACCACCATACCACCCAACGTTGCCCAGCACTGGCACCATAACTGGTAAATGAGTTGACTGTTAAGATGAAGAGAAGGAAGACAGATGTACTGTGTGCAAGAAAGGGGTTTCAAACTGTCCCAACATGGTGTGGATGGGAAGAGCTATGGGGAAGGGATTTTTCTGAATGAAAAGTACCTCAAGAGTCTTGTTGAGGTAAAGAGAGTGTCAGACAGCATAACAGCTACGGAGCTACAAATTAAATTGGTTTTAAGGAATGTTATAAATGCAAATACCCTGCAGGTTGGGTGTGAGATGGAAGAGAAAGAATTCTGGTTGGATGAAGAAAAGTAATTCAAGCAGACTTCAGTGAGTACGTTGATGAGTGGAATAAATCTGATTTGGAGGCATGGGTAGGTATGATGTCAAGCAGAGATGTGTGGAAGGACACATGGCAGTGAATTTTCCAAAAAGGATCAAAATAACTGTGGGGAATACATATTTCAAGGAGGAACACAGGTGGACTATATCTTACGCCAAAGGGTCAATCTGAAAGGGACTAGAGACTGCAAAGTGGTGTCAGAGGAGAGAGCAGCTAGGAAGCATTGGATGCATGGCTGCTGAATGACTTTGGAGACGAGGAGAGGGAAGAAAGTGACGACAGAGCCAAGGATCAATGGTGAAAATGGAAGAGTAGTTGTAAGTAGCAGTAGCAGATTGTTGATATTACTTTCACTAAAGTTTAACCAGCAGATTGGAAGTGAAACTGATGGATTGCCAGAGGGAAGAAACAATGTTCTGTTGGAAATGATGTGCCAGTACAGATACCAGCTGCAGAGAACATCACACCTGTACTCTATTTTTGTCTACATGGCATTATGAAAAAATTCTATATACATCTCATTCAAGTATGCTAGGATCATACCATCCCACATTAAAAAACTGACTGTAGTCATAGAAGAGAAATGCCAATATTTTAGGCCACTTTGAAAATGTCACGACTGCACATCCACCAGCACTGACAGCTTCAGTTTTCTAATACACTGTTGGAAAAACTCTGAAGCCAGTAAAAATGTCAAACTTGCAGTTCAGACCACAGCTAACAATGATGTCAAAACAGGGATTTCTAGTATTTCTAAGTCTGGTGAAGACCGTTCGATGGTATAATATAAAAATTTTTGTTGTGTTCCTTCAAAAATTTTAAAGCAAGAAAGATGAGACCCTTCACGTCTTGTAGTTTAGGATAGATCTGCAGCTGAAACTGACTCCCACTGACCATTCAGCCCACATTTACTAGCTGCACAAGTAGGATTCCATTATTCCTTTGGTGGTGATTATACTGTAAAGTGGCATGATAATGAGAATAATGTCCTCAGAACAAATCCCCAATTCAAAATAAAATTACCTGATGAAAAGGCTGTTTGAGGATCGAGCTAAACTGTGACCCAAAGAGGAGTGTTTTCTGAAAAGCCTCTCTGTCTGACCGGTGAGGGACATGCACGCCCTCCTGGTGAGGGCTGCGTGTAAACAAGGAGCAACTGGAACAAACATCCGAGGCTGAATGGGCAGGGGAGGCAGCGGACTGTGAGGCCACACAAGAGCAGCAGCAGATATAGTGGATGCCAGGGCCCAGTTGGTGTCCATGTGCTGACTGCTGCGCTCCAAATAAAGATGAGGGCAGCACATGACACCCAAGGCACATGCCTTTTTGAACATGAACGCACACACATAATGCTCTGGGGTGACATTCTGAGGACATTCATTTACTAACTCTGTCCCACTCGTTCTGTACAAGCCTAGATACCAGCAACATGCAGCACTTGGTGATATTAACAGAAGTAACTTACCACACAGTATGTGCAGGAAAACAAAGCTTTTGTGACTGGGTGTACAGGCTTCCAATGGTATGGGAGTACATGGGCAGTTCCATAATACACTTTCACTGGAACACTTTCAAAAACACATTTTTAGAAGTACAGACAAAAATCAAAGCAGCTCAGACATTTTCATTTTCAATTCCTAATGTGGTCTTACATGCTCCTACATTTCAGATGATGATGATTTTTCAAATATCATTGCACTACTCTGAAATGTAAGGAGGACTGAAACAGTCAAAAATCTAAAACGAAATAAATAAATAAATAAATAAATAAGGCAGTAAATACATTCATATTCCTTTAAATGCACCACAAAAGTTCTAAAACAAATGTAAAATGTAACTAGAGTGGTATTTGTTTAAATTAACATCAATTCCACTATATATTTAATTTCCATTTCACTTCTAAACATATTAATTTTTACATTTACTATGCATCACTTTCCCTTTCCAACACTTATTTTTCCACCTCCAACTTTGATATCTCTTTATGCAGCTCAACTCATGTTAAATGGAAGTCAATAGGTGGGGGAATATTACAAAGGCAAATAAATACAGAAGCAAATTAAAACAGAAATATCAAGTTATGTCAGATTATATAAATAATTAATACGTGCGTTTTTAAATTCTAGTTTTGGTGCATTTAATGATGTATTAGCTTATTTATGTCTGACATGACTGGGTTACTTTCTTAAGCTGCGTACACACTGGAAGCGACTCGCAGCGACGTGGCGACCAGAGGCCATAAAAAGTGAATGATATTTGGTGACTTCAAGAGACTACGGGCGAAAAGACTGCTTGCGACGCGAAGTGGGCGGGACCCGCGATAAACTTTCAAGTGAGCGGCTGAAGAGAGCACCAATGAGAGTGAAGAATACCACTGATTGACATGTAACCTAGTAGTAAATACATTAGAGGGTCACCTAGGCAACCGGAGCCTGAAACGTCCGCAAGCGACCAGCCATCAGCTTCCAGTGCGTACGCAGCTTTAGACTGGACCAAAAAAATAAAAAATAAAAACTTTCACAACCGCATAACATATTTCATGAACATTACTTTTCCTGACTCTCTACAAAGAATCTTGGCCAACAGAAACAAAAACTATACACAGCTCAACAGCAGTAGCACTAAATCAGTGGAGTTATTCAAGCACACTGTTCTGCCTGTGTGTTAAAAGTCAGATGAGAGACTGACATTCTCTCTCTGGCTGATGTAAATCCGACACCTTCTGAAGACTTTGTAGGACCTCATTTATCTTTCACTGCCTGCTTAATCTCTCATAAATCCGAACGCAATCTCAATTATCCTCAGCATCTGAGACAAGCAGCAGGGTCACGCCATCAAACTGCTTCATGTCATTTCATTAATTATTAATACATTCATTGCATCGCTGGCTATGGCACTCTCTATAAGATACATCTTATCATTTAAACCTTCTAACAACAAAACATTATTAGAATATATCCAAAATACTTTGCTGCTCACAACAGTCACATATCCACTTACTTTGCACACAGAATGGCCTCCCCCAACACACAGCCTAAAATCTGAACAAAGAACAAGTGATAAATGCATTTTTAGATCGCCTGAAGTGTTTTAAGAGAAGGGCAAGCCAGTGTAACAAATAGACTTTCATTCACACAACAGCATGTTCTTTTCTATCATTTATATTTCTTCATAACCACTGCTTCCTCTTTACAATATACATTACTTAACATTTGTTTCGCAACTTTGAGGAGAAGAAAACACAGTGCTCCAGTTCTGCCATACATTCAAATGCATTAACATTGTGTTTGATGGTGGAACATAGTTTTCTAAAGGTCCAATAAAGCCTCCCTTATTAACCACTGGAAGGTCACATGGTCTCGGGGTAAGTTTTACAATCAAGAAAGACAAATACAAATTCTAATCTCTTTATATGTATCCTGGGAAATGTCAAGAAGAGCCTTCTTCCTTGATCTTTTGGACAACTTGCAACAATCAATCAGCTTTATTCAGAGCCTGCAGGTGCTCTCCGTTTGAGACCATTTAGTATATGACTAAAAGAGGAACCTTTCCACTGACCACGCTGGCATGTGCAAGTTTGTCTGTGTGACTAAAAAAAAATAAAAATACTAAAAGGCGGTGCCTCTGTAATGGAAAACGGCTGACCATTCATCATGTAAACATTATCAAAACCTATTATCTGCAACCGTTATCAGCTTCATCATACGGGAATTCAATTAAGCAGAACAACCTACATATCTATAAACAGATTACAAGAAAACAAACAGGTATCTTCTGTTATCAGTCAAGTATTGATTGCAATACAATGACTGTCATAGATGAAGGAAGTGAGGAAAGCAAAATCGAACTGAAGTCAGTATCTAATAAGATAGTTAGCTGATTTATGACTCCTGAAGTAGAGTTTTCATTATACAGAGATGATACACTCCTCGGGTGTTAAAACCCATAATCCATCTCAGCAAGTTGCTGGCATAGATTTAAAGCAATATTCCATCCAAAAAAGATGCTGACTTTACAGCTGCAGAGTCATTAGAAGGACATGTAACTTGTCTGCTCTTTACTTTAACAAACAAGGAATCATTTGACAGCCACATTTTCTGGCTGCCCAGTTGCATGTGTCCACAGAGGAGGCACAGTCTTCTTTGGAGTCATGTTACAAATTTCTGGGAGATTAAAATTTTTGTTGATGAAAGCTCACACACAATTCAACTATGATCACCGTTTGGCTGAGAGAAATGCATGGCAAAGGCCACAACAAGCGTGAGCACTGCACACTCAAGGATATCTCACGTGCACAGACGCACATAAACACACCAATCCTCTTCTACTTAGTAACACAATCTGATATAGAATGAAATTCCATCTATGCATTAAAACGGAATAGACAAGTCCCAACTTGTCATTGTTTTACAGAAGAGGAAATCATGTGGAACACATTTTCACTGCTCTGCAGCTCAGTGCTGGGTTTCAGTTAGACACACCTACCACTGGAGTGAGGTGGAGGTTTATTCTGACCAAAATACAACCTCACTGATCTAAAATAATATTTCTATGCTCCAAATAAAGCTACAAATGAGAGAATACCAGTCTTTCTACCCACATTTCATAAGTTATGTGCATACACTGTGGTTCAGAGTGACTTCTTTCCTTAGTCCTTAAGTCCATAATCACAAACCATGCTTAAAAAAAACAAAAAAAAAAAACATGTCAAACAAACAAAAAGCATTGAACTAGAATCTCTCCTTTTTTTTATTTTTTCTGACTGATGCATCAGACAGAAATATTCCAACGTATCAGTCAGCCAGAAATACTGGCAGATATCACAGCTACATAGGTGTCTTCATACATATTGTCCAATGGGCCGTTCACAATACTGTCAGCACTGTCTGTAGCACACGTAGCAGAGTAGCACCACAGCTGAGCAGATGTTAATGCAGAGTCAAGCGGTGTCTTCACAGCAAGCTGCAAACTAGTTTATGAAAAACGTTTCCGGAAAGTTAAATAATGATCCCATTGCTTCTTTTCAATTCAGCTTATACAGATTCATTTTGTATATTTAACTATTATTTAGATACAATGTGATTTTTTTTTTTTTTACTCCCTAAAAGTCTGAATTTTCTGGGCTCTGCTAATTTTAGCAAATTATTGTTGAGAACCTACACAAAAAAAGGGAACACAGCAACGGCAGGAGTACACTAGGGATATCACAATACCAGAAATGTAGTAGTCGGTACAAGTACCAGTAGAATTACACAATTCTCAGTACCCAATCTGATACCAAAATAAGATGATTATCCTGGATACTTAAACATAAAGTCCTTTATTTAAAAAAATCATTTGAAATCACTGGCATGATGGTGCCAGACTGTTTATTTAAAATGTTAACATTATATTTTGTTGACAATGGACTGAAATGTTAGGATGGCTGCCGAATAGCCTATTAACTTTACTACGAGGTGTAAAGTTAGTTACGTTACGTTAGCTTAAGCATTTATAAAACATTAGCCACTGCAAACATTTTAGCCAATGGGACATAGTTGACTTTACAACAGCAATGCCAGCTTTCTCAAATAAAATGCTGAAGAGTATTTCAGGATAACATAACACTTGGGATGTTGTTGAACTGAAACTCATGTTGAATTCTTTGATCTGGATGCCGTTCTTTTAGGTGCTTTGCTAAATTTCTAAGTATTTCTTTCCTTGGTCTGAAAAGCATGATAGCATCGTGTGCATATTGTCTTTTGTGACTCTATTACCACCCGACTCTTGCTGCCTTTCTTAACAATGAGTCCGGGCGGAGTTATCAAGTCGCCATCTTTCACGTGTAGTTTTTCATCGTGTGTAGTTTTTCCTGTGCTTGTGAGCATTCTTCGTTTTCAGCATGTAAGGACAGACAAGAACACTTGTAGGCGTATGTTCTCCCGTCAGTTCCAGGAAGAACTGCAGCCTCGGTACATACGCTGCCTAACATACCCACAGTTTATTTAAAACAAACAAACAAAAAGGTACCGTTGTGTGTTCACATTCTTGGTATTGAAAGGTATACCGGTCTTTTTGGTTCATTTGTTTTTGGATGATATTATTCCTACTTTTGATCATGGGAAACAAAGTAACCTTCATTATAAAGCCTTTCAACTTTTCACCACACTATTCTGAAACATTTAGGCACATTTTGCCAAAATTACACCAGTTCTCATGTTCTAATGTGTTCATCTGACCTTAGTTTTAACTGGTTCCTGACTGCTTTTAGCTTACCGTTTGCTCTTGGCAATTACATTCAGCGTATAAAATACAAATTGTCTCAACGTCGATCCATAATAACCGGCTTACCATTTCAACCATTTGTCCACTACTTTTAGTTACTTCTCCAGTTAACAGCTAACAATTTCAACTGCTAGCCATACTTTTATCTAGCAATTTCACCTGTTATTCAAAACTTTTAGCCAACAGTTTAAACTGCTGGTCAGAATATGAATAATTTCCAACTTTTTATTCACAGTTTTTACTAGCCATTTCAACTGCTTATTCAGCTAACACTTGTAATTGCTTATATATTCATTAGTAGTTTGAGCAGTTTCAGTAGTATTAGCCAATACTTATACCCATTTGCCATACTTACAGTGAGCCATTTCAACAATTTCTTTCCATTTTGGCTATTTTACCAACCACTGCCCTAAATTATCATCAGAAGCTTTACTATGACCAAAAACTCACATTACCCATCCAGCATCTCGTACTGGCTCTGAGCCTGTGGGAAATTTTTTGTTGGACCTAACATAACATACTGGCACACTATGTCAATAGCAACAATCTCCTCTATCACCATGACTCATTACCAGTACAACCACCACCACCGGTATGAGCTTTCTCTTTCTGTCAACCACAGTTCCCTTTTTAAGACTCAAAACGTATCTTTCCTTCATGTCTTCTACATATTTGTTACAGTTACATATGAAATAGTCGGGATCAGTTTTAGGCTAAAGAACACAGGTAAAGTCGCAGTGGGGACATGCCATGGTACATTGATATATCACAGACAAAAAGAAAGTACAACCCATGACCCATTTTAGCTGCCCACCCCTATTTAACACATAGACCTGTGTGTGTGCTCTACCAATCACCGATCAATACACACACAACAGATTGTATGCACACACAGAGCCATCAGCACACTGTAATTTAGTATGCTTGCTTAGCCAAAGTGCCAGGCAATTATTCTAGCACCTTCTAAGCACCAACCTGTTGCTATAGAAGCACCTTGTTTGCGAGCAGGAGGAATAAAGCTGGAGAATAAAGACTGCAGCCAAATTACGGTTCAGCTGAGAGACATATTTTGTATTATAAACCAGGATCAGTGGATCTGGGAAAATGAAAATGTCTTGTCCCATGTGAAATTAAAAGTTTATTTGTAACTGCAGACCATAGTGAGCTTCTACCACTTTGAAAGACAAAGGTTACCACAGGAGCGCAGCGCTTCATATTCTGTGGTGAGTACAGAACAAACCTTGATTTTATGCCCTTCGTTTGTTCAAGAAAAATGTATTAGAAAATTAAAAGGCGCCAAAACCTCGTTATATCATTTTACTCCATTAGTCTGCCCTGTCTGACAGAAAACAAATACTCGACTGTAGATAAAAGGCTGAGAGGAAATTTACAGAGACTTAAGCAGTCAAGCAGAGGCTGCTTCACGTCCTATTCAATTAGGAGGGCAAATATGTCATTTTAATTTTCCTTTTTGTCGAACGAAACTTTTCATGCTAGCAAAATCTCAGACAGCACTGTAAATCCCAATATAAGGCACGAATGTGCAAAACAATAATGTTTTACTTTTTGTGGTCAGTGTTAACAGTCTATAGTCAGGTACAGCATGTCTGATTTTTCGCGCCTCGGTTTTGGGGGCCGATTTTATTTCATATAGGAGCACATCCAGAGCCCAAGTGAAACGCAACAGCTAATCCTCTAAAAGGTGGATAGGTGAGATAAGAAGTGGGACACGGGAGTTTGCGACTGTCTGTCGCTGACTTACCGTACTTGTTAGGCTCCCTGTTGTACTCCAAGATAGGCACCGCAGCGCCGGGGTCCAGGGGTTCGAACACAGAGTCCTCAAGCGGCTCTTTTTCCTGCCCGGTGCCAGCGCGGCTGCTGCTGCCGCTGCCGGTGTTGGGTGCCGGGTCAGCGGCGACCGCGTCCAAGTGAGCCCCCTCTGCGGAGACTGTCCCTCCTCCGTCAACAGGGACTACCAGAAACCTGTCACCCATGTCCCTTCTCTACACTTGTCGCACTTTTTAGTGGCGGATAACACAGAGTTCTCCTTGTGTTTCTCTGTGAGCGCGAGCACACAGGACAGACAGCGTTCAGCAGACACACGCTCGTGCGGTGATCGGAGGATTGATTACAGTATAGATGTCCCCGCCCTGCCAGCTCGCTCATTGGTTGAAAATGCCAAGGAGCGCTGTCAATCGCCTCCAGAAACAAATCAGAGTTCTTGAAATTTGTTAATCGTGAAATGGGGTAGTTACTAATATTTGCATCAAATTAATAATATTCTCCCCCAAACTTCACAGCTTTGGAATTATTATACAAAATATACAACAACAAAATAGCTATAGCTAATACATTCTCAAACTTTTAGATGAAGTCCTTACATTTAAGTTGAAATCTATTCTGAAAGATATGTATTTTTCTTCTTTAAAACTGGTGAACATTAGGCAGCAAAAAATGCAGGCACAAACAGAATCCTTAAAATAGGGCATGTGAGGCAGTACCCTGCTGTCACAGTGGACCACATGTACTGGCATGTCACACTGGACTCATTACAGGCTTCTTTAGTGATCTCAAAATGATGGGGTAATTAACACCCACTCTGTACATCCTCCCCATCAATAGCCTGCCACAGAGACTCAATAGATCATTCTAATTTAAAAAGTAAGGATGGGTCAGTCATTTGCCAACACCTTGCCATAATAACTTTGGTATGTTCCAGCTTAGAACAAATGGTTCCTCAATACTTAGGAGAAAATTAGGTCTCATGTTTCCTGGCAGTTCTGATACAGGGAAACTACACTCCCTGGCACATAGCTTTGGCATTCTCTGTTCGACACACTTAAACATAACTTGCACCAAACATACTTAAAATTTCTAATATACAATTTGAGCACTTTCTTATATTTCCCATAATATCCTCTTTGGACTCTTTGAATCAAGTTTATGTCTCTGTCAGTTTACAGAAAACAGACAGACAGATCATCTAGTGCTAGGAATTCCAGCTCAAGATCACCAAGCAGTTTAATTAAATGTTCCTTGGGTTTATGAACCATCTGTTTGCCAAATTCAGGGGAAATCTGTTCACATGCCACTCTGATAAAGAAAAATAAATACCAGCGTTGAATAACTTCCTCACAGGGATTGTGTAAGCAACACTTCTATAAAGCAATAGGTTGCACACTGTACCCTAATAGTTTGTGAAGCACGGAAATTTTAGCTCAGTAAGTCAGACTGAAAATCCTTTGTGGATATCCTTTGTCATTGCAACATGGTAAATTCTTTACCTGTCGGCTTTTTAGATAAAACTAAGTTTTTGAGACTGTGATGACTCAATTAATTCAATAATAAAGCCTGCTGAAATATGGATTCATGCACTTAAAGACTTGTACACTATGCCCATAAAGCTTTAAAGCAGTAACACTACACTCATTGCTATCAGCGGGGCAGGGGAGGGTTCAGGGATGGAGCCTCCATTTGAAGTTACTGTTAATATTTCAGGTTGGAAAATCAACCATATGACTGCAAAGAGATGCAAAATAATCAAATAAAGATGCAAACTGACCACAAAGGCACACAAAAAGACATGCAGGCACTGGAAAATTACCAAATAGAAAGTTAAAATGACCACAAAAGGACACAAAACTTCACTGAAAGAGATGCAATATGACTACAAAAGAACACAAAATAAAATAAGAGATGTAACAAAACTAAAAACGGACACAAAAAACCCAAATAGAACACAAAGGGACACAAAATATTAAAGATGCTATGCTGTTACAGAGAAAGATATTATGTTGATGAAAAAACACACAAGAAATTGAAAGGAGATTTTTTTTAAAAAACACTATAAAAGGGACACAAAATGATCAAAGAGGAATGTAAAATGACTACAAAGGGAGAACAAACCACCAAAAAGAGATGTACCCAACAATGCAGGGACAGGAAAATACCAAATAGGTAAAGTGACTACAAGGTGACATAACAAAAGAGATGCAAATCAAATACAAAAATACA